>CM042836.1:179656063-179820527 GCA_023653725.1 Bungarus multicinctus
TATTCTTAAATTCCATGGAATGCATTTGGGAAGAGAAGGCAATGGTCCATTTTTAGAGCAGTCAAAGAAGGGCCTGTTGGCGTTTTATGAAGACCTCAGGTTTTCAAGAAGTTCCATTCTTGAAATGATTCCTTTCTGGATGCAGACAAATGGTAGATGAGAACTTTTATTTCTTCAGGATTGAGTTATATGAAAGGAGCTCAAGTGTCTGCAGCATTTCCAGTTTAGCAAATATAGACTTTGTTTAAGAAGTGTGACAAGTTACTTTGTAGGTACTGAAGTTTTGTCTATGCTCTAACTCTTTTCGATGAATTTAAGCCAATGCGCTAGATCTGTTGAGTAAATCCACCAAACATGGAGCAGTTTTCTGATTCTAAATGTCCTTGAGCTTGAAATTACGCAGGATAGATAGCTTTCAATTCATCAGAACACCATATATGAGGAATACTTCCAAGAAGGCCCTGGACTAGGGGTTATGCCTTCTAGTATTCAGATCTACTGTACCTGTTGAATTTCTTATAAGGCCCATTGAGATTTTTCTGGATGAGTTACAATTCTCTACAAGCTTATATGCAAGTTACCTTAACTGTAAATATAAGAGGTCATTTCATGGTGTTCATGTGCCTAGTGAGAAGACTTGGAATGCTCCGTTGCAGTTGTTTGATGTCCTTTAGAATGTGTACTTTTATGAAAACTCTGGGATAGGTTGTAAAATTGGTTTTAAAATAGATAGAAGTGATAAACATCCTGAAAGATTTCAACTTTGAACCAGGGATTATTTCTTAAATGAGCAGAAATGCAACCTTTGAGCCACTATAGTTGGACTTGAAGTGACTCATAGATGTGAAAAAAATCTGGGATGCAGAGGTGGTTCCTTAAATGTTGTATCCTTTCCGCCCCTTTTTTATTTTGTCCTCAGGAAATGAGGAATTTATTCTTAAGAATGACAGAAAAGTATTTTCAAGTTCAACCTGGCCAATGGAATATTAATCGTCTCCAAATAGCTTTGAATGTGCAACCAACTCATGTAAAGAATGAATCTGGTCTGTGTATGTGGGTTTCCTACCTCGATTCTGCCCTAATGACAGCTGATTGATATCCTGCTGTTCCATATAATGATCGGATATGTATTTGGTCCACCCTAGAGGTCGAGTCTTTTCAAGTGTCCTCTGGGCTTGAACTGTCAATCAGACCTTAAACACCAATTCTTGAACCAGTCAGAATGAAGTGATTGAAGTATTCTTATTAAATGACCAACACCAAGGTGCTTTGATTCCAATGACCCAATATTTACTTCTTTTCCTGCTTGGACCCTTCCATGAATTGTTAACTTTATAGGATTTCTTTCTTTTATATATGTTTCTAATGCCACTTTTTTCATGAATGAATAGTTTGCTCTATTTTTACACTTTATGACTTGAGAGGAAAGTAGACAGATGACAGTTTGTCTGATGGATAATAGCTTATAGATAGAAATGGAGATAGATAGATAGGTATTATATATAGAGGGGGAGATAGGTAGAAGATGATTGATGATGGATAGATGATAGTTAGATGAATAGATGGATGGATAGATAGAGACTGAAATGTCCCATTTCATCCAATCCTATATTCATATCAGCTGGAGGACAGTTTAGAATTATTAGAAGAACCTCTATGATCCCATATCTTCCCAAACCTGCTAGCATTATGACTAAAGAACAAGGCATTTTCATTTCAAACTTGAGAACAATTCATGTGCGAATTTGATGTAATGCCCATGTAGGGGATCCAAACCCAATGATACTTCTAGATATCCCCAAGAAAGTCAGCCCTAATTCCCCCTCCCATTGAATGTGGAGGGAAATAGGATTTAACTGTATGAAATAGGATCTTGGAAACAGACCACTTTCCCCTTGAGATACGAAAGAAAGCTTATACAGCTCTGTATTCCTTGATAAATTTGATGAACAGTCACACAAATGAAATAGATCCATCTTTATTAATGTGCTGATAGTAGAATCCAACAGATCAAAAGGCGGTAGGGGGGAGTCGATTTGAAGGACGGAAGCATGGATACAATAGTATAACTACTTGATATAGAAAGAGACATTAGTGTAGTGGTCAGCCACAATTTAGAAAAGAATGAATGAGAAAAGGAGATTTTTCTCCTGTCTGTTGTCAGGATAGGACTCATGATGGAGTTAACAACCTCCAGATCCTGGAACAGACTTTGAAAAGGTTTTTCCGTTGTGTACCACTTCACAGATATATGTATGGTCTCCATAGGCAGAATCACTCCTGGTCAGGTAACTGCTGGCAAGGTACTTGTCACCCTGCTTGGTTGCTTTGGTTGTCTCCACTCCAGATGTGGTCTCTTCACCATCTACCTTCCATTTCAAGGTGAAAGCAGCTGGGTGAAAACCATTATGAGACACACCAAGGTGGCCTTCTTTTCGCTTTTGATCTGTTGCTCAGAAGGAGCAAAGACTTGCAACGAAGGAGATACTGGGGGCCGACCTGGAAGAGAGGAAGATATCATGAGGTTCTACTCAGCTTCTTAAAACTTCAACGCAACATTCAATGAGTAACTAGATTGAAAAACAAATAGTTTTCCTTATCAAGACTGTAAGGGAAGGAGTGGAAAAAGCATGAAGACAAATTTTCTCAAAATAGTACATTAAGTAAGATGGTAAGAATCATATGACCCACTTCTAAAGGGAGAGAAAAAACATTATTAAAAAGTTAGAGGAGATGCGTGGATGATTTCCTTTGCATTCAGCAGGTAATCCCAACTCCACAGGGGACCATTATATACAATGCACAAGAGAGAATTCTTGTAGTTAGTTCTGTGAACCAGAAATTCATCATATGAGAGTAAGATTTCCTGCATGGTCCCACCTAGAAAATATCTGCATGTATCTGCAGCGGAGATACTTCCCAAAATTCTTCTTCTTCGAAAAACATTTTGATGATCTCCATTTTCTTCTTCGTAGAAGACAAAGGAGAAAACATCTGGGCAACAGCATGCCTTAAGAAGAAGTCCAGCTTGCAAATAGCTTTACTATACTACTTATGAATTAGAGTTGTTCAATTAATTTTTTCTTGTTCACCAGGACAGGAAGAAGATGAGAAAATAAATGCCTTCTGTGTATTTATATTGCCTACTCCCATGTTGGTCTCTCTCCCTACGTGTGGGAGTTTCAGGGAGAGGAAGAGAAATACATTATTTTTAGTTCCTGAATGCAATGATGTTTCCTTCTCCATGCAGGAATAATGGACTGCATGAGCAGAAACATGAATCCTTTTCCTAGGAAACACTTTTTTACTGCACAAAAAAATTAAAGGGTAGAAAAAAGAGTTGTGTTTCATGGAATTTATACCTCTCTTTGATGTCTAACCAACTTTCGAGAAACATTCAACCTCAATGGTTTAAATGTTTAGAGTTGAGTTGCATGACAACCCAACTTTCTAACACCATTTAAACTCAATGCCCAAAGAAAATGCGGTCCAATCTCCTAAATCAGATTTCTTTTGGGGGGAACATCTTGGAGATCCCCAATTTATGTTAGATTCCAATTTGAAGATAGATGATTTGAAAACTCATTGTGGTTTGGTTCTCGTGGCCTAATATTGAAGTAACATTCAGCAGTTCTTCTGAGCTCCTCATTCCAAGACACTGAATTAAAATAATACATATGACATTCATGTCACAAGAAACATTTCTGGCTTATGTCCTCACAAAGTCATCTTACTCTTTATAAGAGGTTACTCATTTCCCCCTCTCAGTCAATCCATTCTTTAATGGCTCTATCTCATATCCTCTGAAAGAAATATTTTGGATTTAAATTTTTTATCATTTAACATACATGCGGGAGAAAAACAGCAAAATTCTGAACATCTCCAAAAGAGATAACATGAAACTTTCTAGTTCTTTACTTGCATATTATGCTGTTTATTTGTGTTAAATAAGTAGAATTGAAGTCTTATCGCAGTTCCTAAATTTTGAGAGGACTAAACAAAACCTATGGTTTGATATGAAGTAGTTGATATTATTAGTTTGGAAAAAATAGGAAAAGACAAGGCATAATCTGGACAACCATTTCCATATCTCTAAATCTAATCATACACCTAATAGTAGAACCTGAGGCAGATCCCTTTTCAGTCAAAGGGAAAATCAAAGCACAGAGTCCATTTTAGCTGGGTGGCTACAAAAACTTTGAATAAATAAATAAAACAAGAGAAACAAAAACAAGACAACATCAGGATATGTAATGAAGATTGAACTCCCTGCAATGACTGATTTGGCCATTGGAATGAATGATGGACTGTTGATCAGACATTCCAACATTTTAAAGTAATTTTGATTTTGGAAGATTGAGATCTGTGTCTTGTCTTTCAGAGGCTGAAAGAAGTCGGAAACTTTTTAAAAAACCAAATGATGAAATGAAGGATCAAACTGACAATCTATCATACTTTGGCTTACTTTATTCCACTTGGGAAATCTAAACACAGAGTGATAAAATCAAATGTTCAGCCAATTCCATTCAGTTCCATTGAAGAGAGCGCAATGCAAATTAATGTCCCCATTTTTTTTTAATCCACAGAAAAACTACGCCTGAGGATAAAAGTAGCCACCAATAAGATTTCTCAAGATGTCATTGACCCCGATCATAGAAAATCAAAGTGTATCTGCAAACAGGAAAGATGAAAACATACAGTTTCTATCTGTCTGTCCTAATCCGAACTAATGTTCAGTTCTCATTGAAAAAACATCATCATTGATGAATCAAAAGCAACTCTAAAATTAAAGTGCATGGGTTCAAAGAAGGGAAAGAAGAGGAAAAAGATGGAAAAATGAAAATATCACACGTGGAAAGAAAGATTTGGGATCAATTCGTTGACTTACCTGTGACAGTTAGCTGGGTTCCTCCTCCGAACACCCACCACAGTGATACAACGCTGTACAAAAACCTGCTCTCTCTTGATGTTCTTCAGATAGAGCAACAGGTGGTGTCCTTAACATGGTCATTTCAAGTTCCTTGAATCCCATGGAATGCTTTTAGGGGGGAAAAACCAACGATCCGTTCTTGGAGTAGTGAAAGGAGGACCTGTTGGTGATTTGGAAAGATCTCAGGTCCTTGCAGAACTTCCATTCTGGAAGCGATTCCTTTCTAGATGTAGGCAGAACTTTTATTCCTTCTAGATTATGTGAAAAACACTCAGATATCTGCAGCTTTGTCAGTCTATATAATAAATAAACTATGTTTAAGAAGTGTGACAGGTTACTGAAGTTTTGTCTATGCTTTTATTGTTTCTGATGAATTGAACTCAACGCACTAGATGTGTTCTTGAAGTACAGATTGATCACTGTATTATGATTTCTGTAATCCACCATTAAGAATAATGTTGAGTAGATCCATCAGAAAATGGACCCTGGGAAGTAATCCTTTTCTGATTCTGACTTCCTGTGAATCTAAATGAGATTGAAAGCTCAGTGAATCAGGTGGGATAGATAGTTTTATATTTCTCAGGATACCTTATACGAGGAATGCTTTCGAGGAGATCCTGGACCATGGATTATGCCTGCTTCTATTCAGGTCTACCAGTTGAATTCCTAATAAGGACAACTCAGGTTTTTCTGGAAGACTAGCAATTCTCTACATGGTTATCTGCACGTGTCCTTAACTGTAAATATAAGAGGGTTGTGTCAATATTGTGCCTGGAGTGGAGATTTGGAATGGTCCATTGTGGTTTTGTGATGGCCTTTAGAATGTATACTTTTGTGGAAATTTCAGTAGGTTGTAAAATACATTTTGACATATGGAGAGATGATGTGCAACATCTTCTAAGACCTCAGCTCTCATCCAGGGTTTTTCTTCTCCTTGAATGAGCCAACTACTTAGCCTCTGCAATTAAGACCTAAAGCGATTCATAGATTTCAAAAGATTCTGGGATATCTAGGTATTTCCTGAATCCATGCTACTTCCAGGCGCAACGCTCCATTGTGGTGTTATTTAGAACATGCCCTTTCATGGAAACACTGGGATCAATGGTAAAATAAGCATTTATGTATAGAGAATATAGGGACACTCTCTTTTAATATCTCAGATCTTCTTCCAGGGACTTTTCCTGAGAAAGTAGAAATGCAACTTTTGAGTCAAAAATTGGACCAAAAGTGATTTATGGATCAGAAAAGAATTGGGAGGCGTAGGTAGATCCTTCGTAGAAACCCATCCAAGCTGCTTCCCTTGTCTTCCAATTTCTTATTTTGTCCTCAGGGAATAAGGAATTAACTCTGACAAACGACAAAAGAAACATCTTGTGAAGGGCTTAATGAAGTTCAACCAGGCCAATGAATGTTAATCATCTCCAAATAGTTTTGAATTTGCGAGCAGTCCATATAAACTACTAAACCTGCCTTTGCATATAGGTTCCCTAGGTGGATTCTGGTTTGGTGACAATTTGTCTATCTTCCATATGATGAATTATGTATGCATTTGCTCACACCTAGAGTGGAGTCCATTTCATTTATTCATTTTTTATTTATTTATCAAATTTATTGACCAGCCATTTCACACAAGGTCCTTTAAAAATGCCCTCTGTACTTGAACTGTCAATCAGAGCTACAACACCTATTCCTGAATCTGATCAACTCCAGTCATGATGAAAGGAGGGAAGTATTCTTATTAAATGACCAAGACCCAGGTGTTTTGAAGCCATTGGCCAGATATTTACTTCTAGCCCTGCTTGGTTCCTTCCATGGATTGTCAACTGTATAAGTTTTCCTCCTTTTATATATGTTTGTAATGCCATTTTTTTGCATGGATTAATGCTATGGTGTAGACATGCGACTTGAGAGATAGTAGTTCAACCATATATTTACTGTAGATCAATTTGTAGATGAAGAGTTATTGGAAGAGCCGCTGTGATCTCATATATCCACAAATCTGCTAGCATTACTACATTTTCATTTCAAACTTGAGAAGAATTCACGTGTGAATGTATTGCAACACCCATGTAGGGACCCAAAACCAGATGATGCTTCTTGATATTGTCAAGAGAATCTGACCAAAATTTGAGGGGGTATTTTTGTAATTGGTATTTTTTCCTTTTATATATGTCACCTTTGGCTTGAATTAATAGTGTGGTATATTTTTACACTTTGTGACTTGAGAGATAGTAGATAGATGATTGATTGATTGATTGGTAGTAGATAATAGAGATAGAGATAGAAGACCAGAAAGATAGACGAAAGATAGATAGATAGATAGATAGATAGATAGATAGATAGATAGATAGATAGATAGATAGATAAAGACTGGAATGTCCAATTCCATCCGATACAATATTTAAAGCAGCTGAAGGACTGGTTAAAGTTATTGGAAGAACCTATATGATCCCATATCTTCCCAAACCTGCTAGCATTATGGCTGAACAACAAGGCATTTTCATTTCAAACTTGAGAACAATTCATGTGTGAATTTGATGTAACACCTATGTAGAGAATCCAAAACCAGATGATATTTCCTGATATCCCCAAGAGAATCAGACCTAACTTTTCCCCTATTGTGAAATAGGATCTTACAAAGAGACCATTTCCCCTCCAAGATAGGAAAGCTTATACAGTTCTGTATTCTTGGTGAATTTGATGAATCAGTCACACAAATGAAATACATCCATCTTTATTAATTGCTGACAGTAGAATGTAACAGATCAAAGTAGGAGGGGGGATTGATTTGAAGGGTGATGGCATGGAGGGGATACAAAGGATGTAACTACATGGGATAGAAAGAGATATCACAGATCAAACTAAGTTTAGGAAAGAATGAATGAGAGCCCAGGAGAAGAGACTCTTTTCTCCTTCTTGACGGCAGGAGAGGAATTCATGATAGAGTTAACAACTTCCAGATTTTGACACAGTCTTAGAAATTTTCTTACTTTCATGTGTCACTTCACAGGTGAAAGTATCATACTTTCCATATTCAGCTGCAGCCAATTTCAGGTAACTGCTGGCAAGATATTTGTCACCTTGCTTGCTGGCTTTGGTGGTCTCCACTCCAGATGTTATCACATGTTCACCCCCCTTCCATTGCAAGTTGAAAGCAGGTGGGTAAAAATCGGTTATGAGACACACCACCGTATATGGATTTGGGCTTCTGATCTCTTCCTGGGAAGGAGCAAAGACTTGCACTGAAGGAGATACTGATGGCTGACCTGGAAGAGAAGAAGATCTTATGAGGTTCTACTCAGCTTCTTAAAACTTCAACGCAACATTCAAAGAGTAACTAGATTGATAAACGTATAGTTTTCCTCATCAAGACTGAGGGGGAGGGAGTGGGGAAAATATCAAGACAAAATTTTCTCTAAATATTACATTAAGTAAGATGGTAAGAATCATACAATCCACTTCTAAAGGGAGAGATTATTAAAAAGTTAGAGGAGATGCTTGGGTGACTTTGCATTCAGCAGGTAATCCCAACACCACAGGGGAGCATTACATATAATGGACAAAAGAGATTCCTATTGTTTGGCCTTGGAGCCTAAATAAAATTTTGATTTGATAATGATTTGATCTCCCATTGTAGCAGTCTCCCCAGAATTCTTGTAGTTAATTCTGTGAACCAGAAATTCTCTACAGGAGAGTAAGATTTCCTGCATGGTCACACCTAGAAAATATCTGCCTGTATCTGCAGCGGAGTTACTTCCCAAAATTCTTCTTCTTCGAAAAACATTTTGATGATCTCCATTTTCTTCTTCGTAGAAGACAAAGGAGAATACATCTGGGCAACAGCATGCCTTAAGAAGAAGTCCAGCTTGCAAATCGCTTTACTATACTACTTATGAATTAGAGTTGTTCAATTAATTTTTTCTTGTTCACCAGGACAGGAAGAAGATGAGAAAATAAATGCCTTCTGTGTATTTATATTGCCTACTCCCATGTTGGTCTCTCTCCCTACGTGTGGGAGTTTCAGGGAGAGGAAGAGAAATACATTATTTTTAGTTCCTGAATGCAATGATGTTTCCTTCTCCATGCAGGAATAATGGACTGCATGAGCAGAAACATGAATCCTTTTCCTAGGAAACACGTTTTTACTGCACAAAAAAATTAAAGCGTAGAAAAAAGAGTTGTGTTTCATGGAATTTATACCTCTCTTTGATGTCTAACCAACTTTCCAGAAACATTCAACCTCAATGGTTTAAATGTTTAGAGTTGAGTTGCATGACAACCCAACTTTCTAACACCATTTAAACTCAATGCCCAAAGAAAATGCGGTCCAATCTCCTAAATCAGATTTCTTTTGCGGGGAACATCTTGGAGATCTCCAATTTATGTTAGATTCCAATTTGAAGATAGATGATTTGAAAACTCATTGTGGTTTGGTTCTCGTGGCCTAATATTGAAGTAACATTCAGCAGTTCTTCTGAGCTCCTCATTCCAAGACACCGAATTAAAATAATACATGACATTCATGTCACAAGAAACATTTCTTGCTTATGTCCTCACAAAGTCATCTTACTCTTTATAAGAGGTTACTCATTTCCCCCTCTCAGTCAATCCATTCTTTAATGGCTCTATCTCATATCCTCTGAAAGAAATATTTTGGATTGAAATTTTTTATCATTTAACATACATGCGGGAGAAAAACAGCAAAATTCTGAACATCTCCAAAAGAGATAACATGAAACTTTCTAGTTCTTTACTTGCATATTATGCTGCTTATTTGTGTTAAATAAGTAGAATTGAAGTCTTATCGCAGTTCCTAAATTTTGAGAGGACTAAACAAAAACTATGGTTTGATATGAAGTAGTTGATATTATTAGTTTGGAAAAAATAGGAAAAGACAAGGCATAATCTGGACAACCATTTCCATATCTCTAAATCTAATCCTAGACCTAATAGTAGAACCTGAGGCAGATCCCTTTTCAGTCAAAGGGAAAATCAAAGCACAGAGTCCATTGGAGCTGGGTGGCTACAAAAACTTTGAATAAATAAATAAAACAAGAGAAACAAAAACAAGACAACATCAGGATATGTAATAAAGATTGAACTCCCTGCAATGACTGATTTGGCCATTGGAATGAATGATGGACTGTTGATCAGACATTCCAACATTTTAAAGTAATTTTGATTTTGGAAGATTGAGATCTGTGTCTTGTCTTTCAGAGGCTGAAAGAAGTCGGAAACTTTTTAAAAAACCAAATGATGAAACGAAGGATCAAACTGACAACCTATCATACTTTGGCTTACTTTATTCCACTTGGGAAATCTAAACACAGAGTGATAAAATCAAATGTTCAGCCAATTCCATTCAGTTCCATTGAAGAGAGCGCAATGCAAATTAATGTCCCCATTTTCTTTTAATCCACAGAAAAACTACGCCTGAGGATAAAAGTAGCCACCAGTAAGATTTCTCAAGATGTCATTGACCCCGATCATAGAAAATCAAAGTGTATCTGCAAACAGGAAAGATGAAAACATACAGTTTCAAATCTGTCTGTCCTAATCCGAGCTAAATGTTCAGTTCTCATTGAAAAAACATCATCATTGATGAATCAAAAGCAACTCTAAAATTAAAGTGCATGGGTTCAAAGAAGGGAAAGAAGAGGAAAAAGATGGAAAAATGAAAATATCACACGTGGAAAGAAAGATTTGGGATCAATTCGTTGACTTACCTGTGACAGTTAGCTGGGTTCCTCCTCCGAACACCCACCACAGTGATACAACGCTGTACAAAAACCTGCTCTCTCTTGATGTTCTTCAGATAGAGCAACAGGTGGTGTCCTTAACATGGTCATTTCAAGTTCCTTGAATCCCATGGAATGCTTTTAGGGGGGAAAAACCAACGATCCGTTCTTGGAGTAGTGAAAGGAGGACCTGTTGGTGATTTGGAAAGATCTCAGGTCCTTGCAGAACTGCCATTCTGGAAGCGATTCCTTTCTAGATGTAGGCAGAACTTTTATTCCTTCTAGATTATGTGAAAAACGCTCAGATATCTGCAGCTTTGTCAGTCTATATAATAAATAAACTATGTTTAAGAAGTGTGACAGGTTACTGAAGTTTTGTCTATGCTCTTATTGTTTCTGATGAATTGAACTCAACGCACTAGATGTGTTCTCGAAGTACAGATTGATCACTGTATTATGATTTCTGTAATCCACCATTAAGAATAATGTTGAGTAGATCCATCAGAAAATGGACCCTGGGAAGTAATCCTTTTCTGATTCTGACTTCCTGTGAATCTAAATGAGATTGAAAGCTCAGTGAATCAGGTGGGATAGATAGTTTTATATTTCTCAGGATACCTTATACGAGGAATGCTTCCGAGAAGATCCTGGACCATGGATTATGCCTGCTTCTATCCAGGTCTACCAGTTGAATTCCTAATAAGGACAACTCAGGTTTTTCTGGAAGACTAGCAATTCTCTACATGGTTATCTGCACGTGTCCTTAACCGTAAATATAGGAGGGTTGTGTCAATATTGTGCCTGGAGTGGAGATTTGGAAAGGTCCATTGTGGTTTTGTGATGGCCTTTAGAATGTATACTTTTGTGGAAATTTCAGTAGGTTGTAAAATACATTTTGACATATGGAGAGATGATGTGCAACATCTTCTAAGACCTCAGCTCTCATCCAGGGTTTTTCTTCTCCTTGAGTGAGCCAACTACTTAGCCTCTGCAATTAAGACCTAAAGCTATTCATAGATTTCAAAAGATTCTGGGATATCTAGGTATTTCCTGAATCCATGCTACTTCCAGGCGCAACGCTCCATTGTGGTGTTATTGAGAACGTGCCCTTTCATGGAAACACTGGGATAAATGGAAAAATAAGCATTTATGTATAGAGAATATAGGGACACTCTCTTCTAATATCTCAGATCGTCTTCCAGGGACTTTTCCTGAGAAAGTAGAAATGCAACTTTTGAGTCAAAAATTGGACCAAAAGTGATTTATGGATCAGAAAAGAATTGGGAGGCGTAGGTAGATCCTTCGTAGAAACCCATCCAAGCTGCTTCCCTTGTCTTCCAATTTTTTATTTTGTCCTCAGGGAATAAGGAATTAACTCTGACAAATGACAAAAGAAACATCTTGTGAAGGGCTTAATCGAATTCAACCAGGCCAATGAATGTTAATCATCTCCAAATAGTTTTGAATTTGCGAGCAGTCCATATAAACTACTAAACCTGCCTTTGCATATAGGTTCCCTAGGTGGATTCTGGTTTGGTGACAATTTGTCAATCTTCCATATGATGAATTAGGTATGCATTTGCAGATACCTAGAGTGGAGTCCATTTCATTTATTCATTTTTTATTTATTTATCACATTTATTGACCAGCCATTTCACACAGGGTCCTTTAAAAATGCCCTCTGTACTTGAACTGTCAATCAGAGCTACAACACCTATTCCTGAATCTGATCAACTCCAGTCATGATGAAAGGAGGGAAGTATTCTTATTAAATGACCAAGACCCAGGTGTTTTGAAGCCATTGGCCAGATATTTACTTCTAGCCCTGCTTGGTTCCTTCCATGGATTGTCAACTTTATAAGTTTTCCTCCTTTTATATATGTTTGTAATGCCATTTTTTTGCATGGATTAATGCTATGGTGTAGACATGCGACTTGAGAGATAGTAGTTCAACCATATATTTACTGTAGATCAATTGGTAGATGAAGAGTTATTGGAAGAGCCGCTGTGATCTCATATATCCACAAATCTGCTAGCATTACTACATTTTCATTTCAAACTTGAGAAGAATTCACGTGTGAATGTATTGCAACACCCATGTAGGGACCCAAAACCAGATGATGCTTCTTGATATCGTCAAGAGAATCTGACCAAAGTTTGAGGGGGTATTTTTGTAATTGGTATTTTTTCCTTTTATATATGTCACCTTTGGCTTGAATTAATAGTGTGGTATATTTTTACACTTTGTGACTTGAGAGATAGTAGATAGATGATTGATTGATTGATTGGTAATAGATAATAGAGATAGAGATAGAAGACCAGAAAGATAGACGAAAGATAGATAGATAGATAGATAGATAGATAGATAGATAGATAGATAGATAGATAGATAGATAGATAGATAGATAGATAAAGACTGGAATGTCCAATTCCATCCAATACAATATTTAAAGCAGCTGAAGGACTGGTTAAAGTTATTGGAAGAACCTATATGATCCCATATCTTCCCAAATCTGCTAGCATTATGGCTGAACAACAAGGCATTTTCATTTCAAACTTGAGAACAATTCATGTGTGAATTTGATGTAACACCTATGTAGAGAATCCAAAACCAGATGATATTTCCTGATATCCCCAAGAGAATCAGACCTAACTTTTCCCCTATTGTGAAATAGGATCTTACAAAGAGACCATTTCCCCTCCAAGATAGGAAAGCTTATACAGTTCTGTATTCTTGGTAAATTTGATGAATCAGTCACACAAATGAAATACATCCATCTTTATTAATTGCTGACAGTAGAATGTAACAGATCAAAGTAGGAGGGGGGATTGATTTGAAGGGTGATGGCATGGAGGGGATACAAAGGATGTAACTACATGGGATAGAAAGAGATATCACAGATCAAACTAAGTTTAGGAAAGAATGAATGAGAGTCCAGGAGAAGAGACTCTTTTCTCCTTCTTGACGGCAGGAGAGAAATTCATGATAGAGTTAACAACTTCCAGATTTTGACACAGTCTTAGAAATTTTCTTACTTTCATGTGTCACTTCACAGGTGAAAGTATCATACTTTCCATATTCAGCTGCAGCCAATTTCAGGTAACTGCTGGCAAGATATTTGTCACCTTGCTTGCTGGCTTTGGTGGTCTCCACTCCAGATGTTATCACATGTTCACCCCCCTTCCATTGCAAGTTGAAAGCAGGTGGGTAAAAATCGGTTATGAGACACACCACCGTATATGGATTCGGGCTTCTGATCTCTTCCTGGGAAGGAGCAAAGACTTGCACTGAAGGAGATACTGATGGCTGACCTGGAAGAGAAGAAGATCTTATGAGGTTCTACTCAGCTTCTTAAAACTTCAACGCAACATTCAAGGAGTAACTAGATTGATAAACGTATAGTTTTCCTCATCAAGACTGAGGGGGAGGGAGTGGGGAAAATATCAAGACAAAATTTTCTCTAAATATTACATTAAGTAAGATGGTAAGAATCATACAACCCACTTCTAAAGGGAGAGAAAAAAGGTTATTAAAAAGTTAGAGGAGATGCTTGGGTGACTTTGCATTCAGCAGGTAATCCCAACACCACAGGGGACCATTACATATAATGGACAAAAGAGATTCCTATTGTTTGGCCTTGGAGCCTAAATAAAATTTTGATTTGATAATGATTTGATCTCCCATTGTAGCAGTCTCCCCAGAATTCTTGTAGTTAATTCTGTGAACCAGAAATTCTCTACAGGAGAGTAAGATTTCCTGCATGGTCACACCTAGAAAATATCTGCCTGTATCTGCAGCGGAGTTACTTCCCAAAATTCTTCTTCTTCGAAAAACATTTTGATGATCTCCATTTTCTTCTTCGTAGAAGACAAAGGAGAATACATCTGGGCAACAGCATGCCTTAAGAAGAAGTCCAGCTTGCAAATAGCTTTACTATACTACTTATGAATTAGAGTTGTTCAATTAATTTTTTCTTGTTCACCAGGACAGGAAGAAGATGAGAAAATAAATGCCTTCTGTGTATTTATATTGCCTACTCCCATGTTGGTCTCTCTCCCTACGTGTGGGAGTTTCAGGGAGAGGAAGAGAAATACATTATTTTTAGTTCCTGAATGCAATGATGTTTCCTTCTCCATGCAGGAATAATGGACTGCATGAGCAGAAACATGAATCCTTTTCCTAGGAAACACTTTTTTACTGCACAAAAAAATTAAAGGGTAGAAAAAAGAGTTGTGTTTCATGGAATTTATACCTCTCTTTGATGTCTAACCAACTTTCCAGAAACATTCAACCTCAATGGTTTAAATGTTTAGAGTTGAGTTGCATGACAACCCAACTTTCTAACACCATTTAAACTCAATGCCCAAAGAAAATGCGGTCCAATCTCCTAAATCAGATTTCTTTTGGGGGGAACATCTTGGAGATCCCCAATTTATGTTAGATTCCAATTTGAAGATAGATGATTTGAAAACTCATTGTGGTTTGGTTCTCGTGGCCTAATATTGAAGTAACATTCAGCAGTTCTTCTGAGCTCCTCATTCCAAGACACCGAATTAAAATAATACATATGACATTCATGTCACAAGAAACATTTCTGGCTTATGTCCTCACAAAGTCATCTTACTCTTTATAAGAGGTTACTCATTTCCCCCTCTCAGTCAATCCATTCTTTAATGGCTCTATCTCATATCCTCTGAAAGAAATATTTTGGATTGAAATTTTTTATCATTTAACATACATGCGGGAGAAAAACAGCAAAATTCTGAACATCTCCAAAAGAGATAACATGAAACTTTCTAGTTCTTTACTTGCATATTATGCTACTTATTTGTGTTAAATAAGTAGAATTGAAGTCTTATCGCAGTTCCTAAATTTTGAGAGGACTAAACAAAAACTATGGTTTGATATGAAGTAGTTGATATTATTAGTTTGGAAAAAATAGGAAAAGACAAGGCATAATCTGGACAACCATTTCCATATCTCTAAATCTAATCCTAGACCTAATAGTAGAACCTGAGGCAGATCCCTTTTCAGTCAAAGGGAAAATCAAAGCACAGAGTCCATTGGAGCTGGGTGGCTACAAAAACTTTGAATAAATAAATAAAACAAGAGAAACAAAAACAAGACAACATCAGGATATGTAATGAAGATTGAACTCCCTGCAATGACTGATTTGGCCATTGGAATGAATGATGGACTGTTGATCAGACATTCCAACATTTTAAAGTAATTTTGATTTTGGAAGATTGAGATCTGTGTCTTGTCTTTCAGAGGCTGAAAGAAGTCGGAAACTTTTTAAAAAACCAAATGATGAAATGAAGGATCAAACTGACAACCTATCATACTTTGGCTTACTTTATTCCACTTGGGAAATCTAAACACAGAGTGATAAAATCAAATGTTCAGCCAATTCCATTCAGTTCCATTGAAGAGAGCGCAATGCAAATTAATGTCCCCATTTTTTTTTAATCCACAGAAAAACTACGCCTGAGGATAAAAGTAGCCACCAATAAGATTTCTCAAGATGTCATTGACCCCGATCATAGAAAATCAAAGTGTATCTGCAAACAGGAAAGATGAAAACATACAGTTTCTATCTGTCTGTCCTAATCCGAACTAATGTTCAGTTCTCATTGAAAAAACATCATCATTGATGAATCAAAAGCAACTCTAAAATTAAAGTGCATGGGTTCAAAGAAGGGAAAGAAGAGGAAAAAGATGGAAAAATGAAAATATCACACGTGGAAAGAAAGATTTGGGATCAATTCGTTGACTTACCTGTGACAGTTAGCTGGGTTCCTCCTCCGAACACCCACCACAGTGATACAACGCTGTACAAAAACCTGCTCTCTCTTGATGTTCTTCAGATAGAGCAACAGGTGGTGTCCTTAACATGGTCATTTCAAGTTCCTTGAATCCCATGGAATGCTTTTAGGGGGGAAAAACCAACGATCCGTTCTTGGAGTAGTGAAAGGAGGACCTGTTGGTGATTTGGAAAGATCTCAGGTCCTTCAAGAACTTCCATTCTGGAAGCGATTCCTTTCTGGATGTAGGCAGAACTTTTATTCCTTCTAGATTATGTGAAAAACACTCAGATATCTGCAGCTTTGTCAGTCTATATAATAAATAAACTATGTTTAAGAAGTGTGACAGGTTACTGAAGTTTTGTCTATGCTCTTATTGTTTCTGATGAATTGAACTCAACGCACTAGATGTGTTCTCGAAGTACAGATTGATCACTGTATTATGATTTCTGTAATCCACCATTAAGAATAATGTTGAGTAAATCCATCAGAAAATGGAGCCTGGGAAGAGACCCTTTTCTGATTCTGACTTCCTCTGAATCTAAATGAGATTGAAAGCTCAGTGAATCAGATGGGATAGATAGCTTTATATTTCTCAGAATACCTTATACGAGGAATGCTTCCGAGAAGATCCTGGACCATGGATAATGCCTGCTTCTATTCAGGTCTACCAATTGAATTCCTAATAAGGACAACTCAGGTTTTTCTGGAAGACTAGCAATTCTCGACATGGTTATGTGCACGTGTCCTTAACTGTAAATATAAGAGGGTTGTGTCAATATTGTGCCTGGAGTGGAGATTTGGAATGGTCCATTGTGGTTTTGTGATGGCCTTTAGAATGTATACTTTTGTGGAAATTTCAGTAGGTTGTAAAATACATTTTGACATATGGAGAGATGATGTGCAACATCTTCTAAGACCTCATCTCTCATCCAGGGTTTTTCTTCTCCTTGAGTGAGCCAACTACTTAGCCTCTGCAATTAAGACCTAAAGCGATTCATAGATTTCTAAAGATTCTGGGATATCTAGGTATTTCCTGAATCCATGCTACTTCCAGGCGCAACGCTCCATTGTGGTGTTATTGAGAACGTGCCCTTTCATGGAAACACTGGGATCAATGGTAAAATAAGCATTTATGTATAGAGAGTATAGGGACACTCTCCTCTAATATCTCAGATCGTCTTCCAGGGACTTTTCCTGAGAAAGTAGAAATGCAACTTTTGAGTCAAAAATTGGACCAAAAGTGATTTATGGATCAGAAAAGAATTGGGAGGCGTAGGTAGATCCTTCGTAGAAACCCATCCAAGCTGCTTCCCTTGTCTTCCAATTTTTATTTTGTCCTCAGGGAATAAGGAATTAACTCTGACAAACGACAAAAGAAACATCTTGTGAAGGGCTTAATGAAGTTCAACCAGGCCAATGAATGTTAATCATCTCCAAATAGTTTTGAATTAGCGAGCAGTCCATATAAACTACTAAACCTGCCTTTGCATATAGGTTCCCTAGGTGGATTCTGGTTTGGTGACAATTTGTCTATCTTCCATATGATGAATTATGTATGCATTTGCTCACACCTAGAATGGAGTCCATTTCATTTATTCATTTTTTATTTATTTATCACATTTATTGACCAGCCATTTCACACAGGGTCCTTTAAAAATGCCCTCTGTACTTGAACTGTCAATCAGAGCTACAACACCTATTCCTGAATCTGATCAACTCCAGTCATGATGAAAGGAGGGAAGTATTCTTATTAAATGACCAAGACCCAGGTGTTTTGAAGCCATTGGCCAGATATTTACTTCTAGCCCTGCTTGGTTCCTTCCATGGATTGTCAACTTTATAAGTTTTCCTCCTTTTATATATGTTTGTAATGCCATTTTTTTGCATGGATTAATGCTATGGTGTAGACATGCGACTTGAGAGATAGTAGTTCAACCATATATTTACTGTAGATCAATTGGTAGATGAAGAGTTATTGGAAGAGCCGCTGTGATCTCATATATCCACAAATCTGCTAGCATTACTACATTTTCATTTCAAACTTGAGAAGAATTCACGTGTGAATGTATTGCAACACCCATGTAGGGACCCAAAACCAGATGATGCTTCTTGATATCGTCAAGAGAATCTGACCAAAGTTTGAGGGGGTATTTTTGTAATTGGTATTTTTTCCTTTTATATATGTCACCTTTGGCTTGAATTAATAGTGTGGTATATTTTTACACTTTGTGACTTGAGAGATAGTAGATAGATGATTGATTGATTGATTGGTAATAGATAATAGAGATAGAGATAGAAGACCAGAAAGATAGACGACAGATAGATAGATAGATAGATAGATAGATAGATAGATAGATAGATAGATAGATAGATAGATAGATAGATAAAGACTGGAATGTCCAATTCCATCCAATACAATATTTAAAGCAGCTGAAGGACTGGTTAAAGTTATTGGAAGAACCTATATGATCCCATATCTTCCCAAATCTGCTAGCATTATGGCTGAACAACAAGGCATTTTCATTTCAAACTTGAGAACAATTCATGTGTGAATTTGATGTAACACCTATGTAGAGAATCCAAAACCAGATGATGTTTCCTGATATCCCCAAGAGAATCAGACCTAACTTTTCCCCTATTGTGAAATAGGATCTTACAAAGAGACCATTTCCCCTCCAAGATAGGAAAGCTTATACAGTTCTGTATTCTTGGTGAATTTGATGAATCAGTCACACAAATGAAATACATCCATCTTTATTAATTGCTGACAGTAGAATGTAACAGATCAAAGTAGGAGGGGGGATTGATTTGAAGGGTGATGGCATGGAGGGGATACAAAGGGATGTAACTACATGGGATAGAAAGAGATATCACAGATCAAACTAAGTTTAGGAAAGAATGAATGAGAGCCCAGGAGAAGAGGACTCTTTTCTCCTTCTGACGGCAGGAGAGGAATTCATGATAGAGTTAACAACTTCCAGATTTTGACACAGTCTTAGAAATTTTCTTACTTTCATGTGTCACTTCACAGGTGAAAGTATCATACTTTCCATATTCAGCTGCAGCCAATTTCAGGTAACTGCTGGCAAGATATTTGTCACCTTGCTTGCTGGCTTTGGTGGTCTCCACTCCAGATGTTATCACATGTTCATCCCCCTTCCATTGCAAGTCGAAAGCAGGTGGGTAAAAATCGGTTATGAGACACACCACCGTATATGGATTCGGGCTTCTGATCTCTTCCTGGGAAGGAGCAAAGACTTGCACTGAAGGAGATGCTGATGGCTGACCTGGAAGAGAAGAAGATCTCATGAATGTTTGTATGCATTTTAGTTGGCTGTTCACCGCCCTGAGTCCTTCGGGAGAAGGGCGGTATATAAAATTATGAAATAAATTAATAAATGAAGTTGAATGAATGAATTCTTTATTGGCCAAGTGTGAATTGGACACACAAGATACATTCATCAAGAAATATAAGGTACGTCACTTAATGATAGTCATAGGGTACAAATAAGCCATCAAGTCATACTAGGAAACTAGGATACAAGCAACAAAATTTCAGTCACAAGTGGGAGGAGATGGGTGATAGGAAAGATGAGAAGATTAATAGTAATAGTAATGCAGACTTAGTAAATAGTTGGACAGTGTTGAGGGAATTATTTGTTTAGCAGAGTGATGGCGTTCGGGGAAAAACTGTTCTTGTGTCTAGTTGTTCTGGTGTGCAGTGCTCTATAGCATCATTTTGAGGGAAGAAGTTGAAACAATTTATGTCCAGGATGTGAGGGTTCCACATTAAATCTTAAATTACATAAACATTAACTGACTAACAAAACTGATAACATCTATAGATACTCCTCGGTTTTTAACCATTTATGTAGTGATAGTTCAAACAGCACTGAAAAAAAGTGACTTATGGCCGTTTGTCATGCTTACAACCCTTAACGTAGTCAGGTGATCCAAATTCAGATGCTTGGTAAGTGGCATGTATTTATGATGGTTGCAGTATCTTGGGGTCAAACTTTGGACCAGCAAAGTCAATGAAGAAGCCAGGCTGATTTAACAACGATTGCAGTAATAATGGTGGCAAGAAAGGTTGTGAACTTGCTTAGCCAATGAAAATTTGTAAAATGGGACAAACTAGCTTAGCCAATTGTTTTTGCAACATATAATTTGCCTCATCAAAAGGAGGGAGCGGGGGAAGAAAATATCTCAAGGCAAAATTCCTCAGAATACCACATTGGCAAGATGGTAAGATTAGGAATAGCACTTAGACTTATATACCGCTTCACAGTGCTTTTACAGCCCTCTTGAAGTGATTTATAGAGTCAGCCTATTGCCCCCAACAATGTGGGTCCTCATTTTACCCACCTTGGAAGGATGAAAGGCTGAGTCAACTTTGAGCCTGGTCAGATTCGAACTGCCAAATTGCTGGCAGCTGGCAGTCAGCAGAAGTAACCTGCAGTACTGCACTCCAAACCACTGCTCCACCAACGGCTCAAGATTCATAAAACCTCCTTCTTAAGTGAGAGAAACACATTGTTTGAAAGCTAGGAAGGATGTTTGAATGACTTCCCTATGCAGCCAGAATGTAATTCTTATACAATTGGGCCGTTATAACCAATTCTAAGGAAAATAAACCCTGACTATCCTTTGGAACTGAAGCTGAAACTCAAACACTTTGGTCACCAAAAGGAAGAGAGGACTCCTTGGAGAAGACCCTGATGTTGGGAAAGATGGAAGGAGAAGGAAACAGCAGATGGTTAGATAGTGACATTAATGCAATGAACATGAATTTGGGCAAACTGAGAGAGAGTGGAGGATAGGGATGCCTGGCTTGCTGTGATCCATGGGGATCACAAAAAGTCAGGCATGACTTAAAAACTGAACAACAAAACTGACTTGTAATTTGAAGCCCTTGACGGAATATTCGGGAAGGTTTGTAGAAGTTCCAAGAATTATAGAGCTGGAAGGGGCATTGGACGTCTTCCAGTCCAACTCACTGGACATTTCTATAAAAATCTGTCCCTAACTTCCTTTTTTTTTTTTTTTGAGGCTACTTGGTTGGCTAGCTGGAGCTTATGTCCCAGAACTATGAAATTCAAGATTGCAACTGTCAGACACAACTTAGCAACTGAACCACAATTGGAACCAGTGAACAAAAGAGGTTTCTCTTTTGTGTTGGTGTTGGGACTGAAATAAAATTTTGATTTGAAATGATTTGATCACCCATGATCTATCTACCAACAAGTTACTTCTAAGAACTGAAGTGATTTGCCCTGGCTGCCTTCCTAGGCTGAAAGAGAAGGACTAGACTAGGCTGTCACCTAGCTGACTTTGTGCCTAAAGTAGGGTTAGAACTTACAATCCCTTTCTCTAGGAAACCCTAGGAAGAAGCAGGCAAGCAAACCACTTCTGAAAACTTTGCCAAGAAAACTTCAGAGATTTATCCAGGCAGTTTACCAGGAGTCCACTTTGTCTCAAAAGTCCCACAAATAAAACCATAATTTGCAAAAACCTAATATAATTTAAAGTCAAAACTAAACAAAGTAGTTATTTTCTCACTGTTCAATAACAGCCACTTTAAAAGTCACATTTCAACGAGAAACGTGGTTGATTTGGGAAGGCTTGAGAGGAAAGCTGTCTCAAGATTCAGATCTGGCCCTTCTGATACCATCTCTAAATAATAACTGCAAAGCATCCAGAAGTGTCTCTTTTAAGTAACCTATAACAATTAAGGGGACTGGAAGCTAAAACATATGAAGAAAGGTTGTAGGAATTGAGTATGTCAACAGTAGTTTAATGAAAAGAAGGACATGATAGCAGTGTTCCAATATTTAAGAGGCTGCCACAAAGAAGAGGGGGTCAACTTATTTTCCAATCCATCTGAAGGCAAGACAAGAAGCAACAGATGGAAACTAATCAAGGAGAGAAGCAACCTAGAACTAGAGAAATTTTCTGACAATTAATAAACCGATACATGGAACACAATACTAAAGTATCAAGCATCATATCAATCAATAATCATGGAAGCAATTGAAGTTACAGAATTTTGGACCTGTCCAATTTCAATGCCTTAAAGAAAGTAAGGGCAGTATAAATATATTCCAGTAGCACAAACAATCTAGATAAGCTCTGTATAAAACTTTGCATTCCTTTGCTAGTTTGTATTGGGTTATAAAATCAGCAATCTGAAGTGTGGTTGTTTAGAATGACAAAAGGGATGTGACAGCAATGGATTAAATATCTTTCTCATCCAGTGTTCCAGATTTAATTGATTAAATGCTTGGGAGATCCCTGGCTGATTCCAAGTTCATCTTTTTTTAAAGCAAAGGAATTGGTTATCTATTTCAGACAAGAAGAAAGCAGATATTTTTCCTAATGGGGTTAAGAATGGATTTAAGCATGGAGGAACTAAAATTAGAATGGGTAGCAAAATTCTGATCAACACTATTGACCATCAATCAATAAGAAAATCTGTTATTCTTTTAACTGTGTACTTTATTATTTCTTGCCAAATCATACTTCCCTCACCTTTTATCTATGGATTTGGTTTTTTTTTAAACCAAAATAAAGGTAAAATTAAAACAAAACAAAAGAAGAAAACCAAACCAAACAGTTTGTAATTTTGCTGTGCAATTTTCAAATTCTCTAGCTTCAAATCATCCTATGCTTCATTTTATCTCTTTGTGAAATTTCACCTCTTTTTTTGTAAAAATCCCTTTCCATTTACAAAATAAAACAAATGTGAAGATTCATTTTTTAAGATGATTTTTAAAAAAAGATCCAAAAGTTTTGCTTATGATTGAATTACCAAGCAATGCATCCTTTTCAATAAATTTCGATTTATTGTTAGGTACTAATATTATGTAAATAATGTTTTCAGATGATTTTTAAGATGATATACCTCAACCCCATGAATCATAGCGTTAGTCACAGATCCTAACTTTTTTTTTAAAAAAAGAATGATCAGTGCTGGACTTCACCAAATACAACCATGATATTTTTCTAAGAGTTATTTTGATACGGAAAAAAAATCTATTTAGAATTTCAAAGTTTATCATCAACCTTCCCTCATGTATTGTCTTCCATTCAGATCTGTATAAATGAGCAGGAGGAATCTTTGTAATTAGATAAAGAAATCTAAACATTAAAGCAAGAGAAAAAATGAATTTTTAAAGATTACAAGTTCTATTTCCCTATTTTGTTTCCAAAACTGCCTCTGCCTTTTGCCTTAAAATCAGATAGAGCATAGAAACTCATATTTCTAATGCCTTGCAACACACAACACATACAAACACAGAGAGAAGGAGATTTGATACATTTTCCTATTATTCTTACACTGACTTGCTTAAATATACTTTGTCGCAATCCCTCCATGAGTTGATATGATTTGATTTTTAAATTGTCTATGAACTGAATCAACTATGTGCAAATAAAACAAGATATTGAAGAATTGCATAACACTTTGCTTGACATTTTGACATTACCATTACCTGGATCTTGTTTTCCTGAAAAGGACAGTGAGAAATAAACTATTAAACACAAGAAGGACAGATTAGCATGCATTTTAGGGGACAAAAATGTAACGCTTTGGAGAAAAAAAAGGATAACAAAAGCAAAATGTTAAGAACACATAATAGTCAGATCATTTGAATAATTATTTCTCTCTTTGTAAACATGACTTAATCTAATTAAGAACATACTATATACTTCAGACTTAATCAACTCAAAAAAGACAAAAAAACCCTCCTTTATATTTCATCTATTTGAGAGTTCTTTTACAACATGAAAGAGAAAACCTAAGCATTTTTTTTAATGTGACCTGTTAAGTTACATCGAAGATGCTTCATTTGAGACAGAGACTGTTTGGTAAGAAAAAAACAACACAAATTAAAATAAAAAACAATTGGAAAGCAGTTGTAACAGCATTTTAAAGAGACTTACCTAAGACTGTAAGTTGTGTTCCACCGCCGAAGATATACACACAGTGAGTAATGGCCATACAAAAAATATTTCTTGTACCGGTAGTAGTTTACTTCTGCTTTCAGATCTTGGATTTTATTTTGGGGTTTTTTTATTTTTTTTATAAATCCATCACTCACTTTGTAGGGGATATGGATTTTGCCATTTTTAGTTCAAAATTTTTATTAATCAAAATATAAATACAAGCACTTCTACTAAATTCTTTTTTTCAAAGTCATAATTCGCTTTGCAAAGCTTACTAATTTAGCAGACCCAATTATATTTCCACATTTTTCTGACCTAGCAGCCAACTAGTAACATATTCTACTGAAGTTCTTTGCAATTTTTCCCACTAAGGTAATCTGTTTCCATGAAATTCCACAAATTCCACATTCTTTTCAACACATCATCAACACTATTCTCCCATTTTCTTTTTAAAAAAATAATTTAATTGAATTGTTTTTTTTTAATTTATTTTTAGAAAATTTTCATTCATAAACATTTTTGAATAACATTCATAAACATTCACAAACATTTTTGAAAAATAGTGCATTGGCAGAGCATTATTTACAAATAAAACATGACATACGTTGGTAATAAATCTCAACATACAAACTAATAGCAACAGTAATGGTATAATAACAGTACTAATACTATTAGCACTGCTCTCCCATTTTCAAATATTTTGATCATTGAATAAAAAATGTGTACATTATTTCATCTATTTGAGAGTTCTGGCCCATAGAATCACCAAGAGTTGAACATGACTGAATGGATAACATATTCATTACATCATCATCATCTGATCCAGAAACATTTGGAAAACAATTGTATCTGCATTTTAAAAAGTGTCTTTCCCTCAAATTCCTTTGCCGCTCACTGAGTAATGGCCACACAGCAATACTATATAATAATCTAATTCCACGAATGCCCACGAATTCCACACTCTCTTCAACCCAACATTGACACATGGCTCTTCCATTCTTAAATATTTGCTAAATAGCAATTATTTTAAGAATAAAATGATGTTAATGGTTTCTTAAATATCATCACAGGTGAATAATTTAAACTGTAACTATTAGTCATAACAATGGAAGAGAGATTAAAGCCATAGGGAAACTATTTCCCTTCCTACCTGAATGCCAGGTCCACCATGAACTTTCTTGGATTTTTTGAATCAGAAGAATTAAGGTGCTCTTATCCAGGGATGCTATCTGTCTTGTATCATCCAGTACCATTCCAAATACTTTACCAAAAAGAAGGGCTTACTTTGTAGCATCTTTGACAGATTAATGGTAGAAGCAGAGAAGACGACGTTGAAATAAAACTCACCCATTTTGACCAGTGGAACTTACGTATGAAAACTGTTTTTTTAGAAATAGTGGACATGTTGATAGATTCCAGGACATTAATCCACAAACACAACGCAATTCTCTTTTAAGGCAGGGAATTAGTATTCCTAGAACAAGTCTTGATCTCCGATCAGGAAAATTATAATCCATTTAGAGCTTGGTTCTTCTTCTTTTTTCCAAACGTAGGTTCTTTTATCTCCAAAAATGGCAATATCCACAAATAAGAGATTTTAGAAAGATCACGAGAGGCCCAATATATCCAGAAGTATGATAAATCTTTAGGGAAGAAAAAGTAAAGAAAGAAAATTGCCCTGAAACTGCTCTAAATATGAAGGTATATTTAGTGATCACAGAAGATGGCCAATTTCAGGAATAGAAATAGAAACAAATAAAAATCCAGTGACAATTATAAAGGTAGGCTTCTAAGCAGGACCATTGCATGACGTTTTGTTGTAAATCCAATTAAATCATCGATTTATCTCAGGAATTTATTTCGATTTATCTCACTCATGATTTACCTGAAAGGTATCTAAAAACAATGGCTTAAAAAAGAAACTGGCAACCTGTTTGTATTCCTGTCACCTTTGCTTCACATTGTTAGGATATCCATTCAAAATGGCTTCCACATGGCCAAGCAACCCCATTTCCTGGCCGTCCAGAAGATCCACAAGACTTCCATGAAAACCACCACAGGAAGAGAAAGCTACATGAGCGATGGAATCACGTCAAGCCCAATCCGTATGCAAGAAGATTCACTATTCCCCATCTCCACTTCTGAAGGCATCTGGTAACCCTTCACCAACAAACGTTCCTCAGTTGCATCTGGCATTTCCGGAAACCACAGAGAACTGTTTTTCTTACCACATGACTTTGCATTTTCTGTCCAACTGTCCTCAGGCGGGGAAGGAGTGAAGTTCTCCCTCTTTGCGGTCCAAACATCTGTCAGTGATGTACAGTTGGTGGCTAGAAAGGGAAAGATGGGGAATGTTGGGTCGTTATTACAGCACCCCCACACGCTGAAATAGATTTCCTTAGATGCCTATGGAGATTCTCAGCCATCCAAATCCTGGTTGTCCCAAAGGAGCTGAAGGAAGCTCCTTGGATGAGAAGCAAAATGTCTTCAAAGAAAAAACAGAAAGTCCAGTTGCCTCTTGAAAAAAAAAAAAAGCACCTTTGAGATTTCCTTAGAGTTCAACATTCATTATTAAAACCAAAACCGGAGAAGATTTGTTAAGTCATCAACCCAAAGTTCTGCTCAGGGCAGGAAATCAGAGCATTTCCATATGTGTACCGTTACTTCTGGAAAGAAAAGACTAATTAGTGAGAATTCCACCATTTTTACAATATAGAAATACCCAAAGAGGATTTTTTTGGGCTAATTTACTGATTTGATGGAAGATCAATCAATTCAGCTTGACCTGCTTATATTTGCTAATACTTGCAACAGTTTGATTAAGAAGTTATATATTAATAGAATAGAATAGGAGCTGGAAGGGACCTTGGAGGTCTTCTAGTCCATCCCCCTGCTCAAGCAGGAGAAACTATACTATTTCAGGTGTGGCTTTCTAGTCTTTTCTTAAAAACCTCCAGTGATGGAGTGCTCAGAATTTCTGAAGGCAAGCTATTCTTAATTGTCCTCACTATAAGTAAGTTTTTCCTTAATTAAACTTAATTGTATATATATTTCATTCTCTGAAACAACAATAGTTCCCGAACAACAACACAACACACTTTAGCAAAAAGAAATTTGCGAATTTCAGTAAATTGTTTAAAAAAAATAAACACAGTTCTTACATGAACACTACACAGAAAGTTTGGTAATATGGAAACGCCAATGATTAGACTGGGATTTGGATTTCATTTCAAAACATTGATTGGTTTCTATTCAAAATGAGATTTTGATGATTAAAGTTAAACTAATTGTGAAAAGAGCTAAATTAAAAAAAAAACCCTGAACTATTTGGTGGCTGTACCAAACCAGACAGATATAGAAGTATAAATGATAGACCCAGTAATTCCTTTGTAGAACTGTATCAGCAGCTTCTTGGGCACTGAACTTCTTGAGTTGGTGTCTTCTTGATCTATTTCGCCATCTGCTGGCAAAATTGGGTTTTTCAGTCATAATCTGGGTGTCAAAGCAACAAGAAGTGATGTTCATATCTTGGGTCACATCGCTCTCTGATGGTGCTGAATGATGTTGCATGCACATCTTAAATTTCCAACTGCCTTTTTTTTCCTGTAACCAACCTGCTCTGGAAAAATCCTGAAGATGGCAGCAGAACCAAAGAGATGCCAAGGGCAGCTTGGTTTTCCATCTTCCTCCTACAAATAAAACAGAGGGTTAAAAAAAGTTGTGACTGCCAGTACAGCTCAGATGTGAAGGTTAGCAAAAAAATAAAAGAGAGAGAGAGAGAGAGAGAAGAAAAACATCAAATCAACATTTGTGACTACATGCAAGCCAATCTGGTTACTTTCTCCCTATTTATTAATTTTTTAAAATAAAGAAGGTCAGAGTGAGTTGAATGGAATGCATTATACGTGGTGTTATTAAGGGTTTTGTTTTTTTCTACAATGAATTGTTAAATTTGTACACTGTCTGATTCCCAGGGACCGATTATTTTGCCTCTGTTGTTTATGAATTACTGAGAATTTTAGTTTGATTGCAAGGGAATTCAGATAGATAGTTAGATAGATAGATAGATAGATAGATAGATAGATAGATAGATAGATAGATAGATAGATAGATAGATAGATAGATAAAATATAATTTCAAAGAGTAATGAGAAGGAAACAATTCTTGAATACAGCTTGTCTGCCTGGAACCTATACTGTATATCGGACATTAACATAATTGAATGGGTTCAGAGGTATTTCTTGAGAAGAGTATTCCACTCCTCTACTCGCAATAGTATTTTCTACGCCTCCAGGCTTGAAATTTTGGGCCTGGACAATCTGGAACTGCACTGCCTACGGTCCAATCTAAGTATAGTACACAAAAATGTCTTGCCTGTCAACGACTTCTTCAGCCTCAATCACAATAATACACGGGCGAACAACCGATACAAACTCCAGGTAAACTGCTCCAAACTCGATTGCAGAAAATGCAACTTCAGCCCCAGAGCGGTCAACGCCTGGAACGCCCTATCCGATTCCGTTGTCTCAGCCTCAAACCCTCGCAGCTTCAACCTCAAACTGTCTACTGTGGACCTCACCCCATTCCTAAGAAGTCCTTAAAGGAGGCGTGCATAAGCATGCCAGCGTGCCTACCGTCCATGTCTTATTGTCCCCAGTATTTGCTTCCTTTGTTCATGTTTATGTTCATACCTACACTTGTTATCTTGTACATGTCTGACAAATAAATAAATAAATGTTGCTTTTCAGTTCTGAAGATCTCATCTCAGGGCACTAGGATGTTTCAGTGGGCTCTCTAGAAGCACTACAGTAATTTTCTCAGTACGGTGATGGAATAATTTCTTCTCTGTTCTTCAGAGGGAGAAGATCTTGAATTGAATTGAATTGAATATTTATTTATATACCGCTCCTCTCCCGAAGGACTTGGAGCGGTGTACAATAAATATATAAAAATTAAAGCGGTGTACAATAAATATATAAAAATTAAAACTAAATTAAATACCCTGGCTGCAACAATTAAAACCCCAACCTTAAACCCTATAATTAAAATACCCAAATCTAAAATCAGAATGGCCTTCAAAGGGTTCACTAAGAAGCAACATGCTGTAGAAATGGGAAGGACAGTTTTTGTCTCACTTCTCCATTAGAATGTACCACTGTGAAACCCATTGCTGTACCATGTAGCACAGTAATAAACAGCCTCATCTTCATCCAGAACTCCTGAAATGGTTAAATAACCGGCATTGGTGGAAGTCTCCTTAGAACCAGAGAACCGAGAAGGAACTCCAGAACCTTGGCCCTTGTCAGAATCTGTGTGGAACTGCAAGAGAAAACGTGGAGAGCTTGAAGGCTTCTGCTGCAACCAGTATATTCTGTAGCTGCCAATGTTGACCCCGTTGCTCAAGGTGCAGGCCAGTTTCACTGTGTTTCCTGGGCTCACTGAGGCTGATGGAGGTTGAGACACCACACTTTGTGAGGTTGCTCCTAGAAGAAAACAGGAGAAAAGTTTCACACACTTTCAGTTCACGAGTTGCGGCCACTGGAAAGCAATTCCATGTAACATGATCTCACCTTCGCACCATACTACCAAGAGACTAAGAAAAAGAGCCCAGAACATATTGAGGAAGTTTGGTGGCCCAGAAGAACAGTAAATAGATCCACCATGGAGATCACATTGTGTGTCCTTGTCTTTTATATCTTTCTTGCCTACTTTGGTGGAGAAATAAAGCTCCTCCTTCATGTTAATGAGATGCTACTTGAATGGTTTCTGAGATATTCTTCACACCCCAATTTGGTTGGCTGCTTGATCCTCTGGCTGCTCTCTCTCTCGTGAGACCTACATTTTTGATGTGTTGAACACTGATGAACAATTATTGAATGCTTTGTTGGGTTAGAGATAAGAAAGAACTTGTGATGATCCAGGGTGGGATGCAAGACAAACACAGTCACAAAAACTCGGTGAAGCCCCTTTTATTCCTTCACTTTGCTTCCAAGCTTCAAATATCCTTGACGGAAGACAAAAAAACTCCCACATAAACAGTTACAAGAAGGAGGGAAAAAGCAACACAAACCAGGCAAGATAAGGGCTGGAGGACGTCTGCAGATAACAAAACACACACTGGGAACTAACTAGAGATAATTCCATGCCTTGTTTCCAGCATTCACCTGTACACATGTCTGTCCTCTTATTCAGTTGTCACAGCTGCAGCCCATGAAGAGGATCAAGGCCCTCTCTTCCTGAGTAGACCACATCTCTCCCTTATCCTCTCCTCCCTGCGTGCCCTAGGATGGAGACGGAATGGGCCTGGGTCCTCCTCTGACTGCCCAGCCAGCCTCTGCCCTTCCCCAGCCTCCTCCACAACCTCTGGAGCCACACTTCCACTCCCTGTCGGCTGTTCCTCCTCTCCCTCAGAGTCAGTCTCCAACAGGGGCATGACAGAACTGAAGCATCACAGCAAGCATAGACACCAGTCCATGGATAGACAATGAAGATGACTGCATCTCCTTTGGGGTTTGGATTTAATCAACCAATGCAGGGTTAGAACATAGAATAATAGGGTTGAAAGGGACCTTGGAGGTCTTCTAGTCCAACCTCCACCCATGGGAGAGTTCTGTGGATAGGGGTCTATTGTTGGCCAGAGCTGAATATCTTAACCAAACTCACCACTGTAGCCTCCTGCCATTGAGAACGGAAAAAGTATCACAACTGGTAGGTGAATTAAAAGCACATGTTGGGGCTGCTACTTTTGAAATAAGCTTTTGAAGAAGTAGTTTGAATCTCATGTAATTTGCAAGCAGAGTGCCTTTTGTCTAGCTAGTTGTCCATCCGTTTGCAAACTTCTGGCTGAGTCTGAAAAAGTTGTCACTGTTTAAGGGTTGCCTTAACTTTAGCAATCGGACTTCTTAAAGTTATGGCATCTATTTTTAGAAGTTTAGCCCTTAGAAGATGGGCAAAAAATATGGGCTGCTTTAATGAAGATGAAGGAGGTTCTGTGCTTGGCCCTACATGAATAACAGAAAAACAGAATTGGAAGGGACCCTGGAGGTCTTCTAGTCCAACCCCCTGCTCAAGCAGGAACCCTAATACTATTTCAGACAAATGGTTGCCCAATCTCTTCTTAAAAACCTCCAGTGATGGAGCACCCACAACTTCTGGAGAAAAAAAAAACCATTCCATTGATAAATTGTTCTAACAGTCAGGAAATTTCTCCTTATTTCTAGGTTGATTCTTCCTTGGTTACTTTCCATCCATTGCTTTGTGTTCTGCCTTTAGGCACTTTGAAGAATAGGTTGATTCCCCCTTCCTCGTAAAAGCCCGTCAGATATTGGAACTCTACTGTCATGTGGCCCCTAGTCTTTCTTCTTCTACTCTTTATCTGGACATAAAGCAGCAAACAGTTATGCTCAAAGCTTAGTTCACATCCCCTTCTGATGGTTCTGAACAGTTTCGCATGCTCATCTTAAATTTTTCCTGCCCTGGAAAAATCCTGAAGATGGCAGCAGAACCAAAGAGAGGCCAAGGGCAGTTTGTGTTTCCAAATAATTTCATCTTCCAAATAACTTCCTACTCCAAATAAAACAGGATTAAAAATGGCAAGGATTTTAAATGGCTCACAATTGCCAGTAGAGCTCAGATGGGAAGGCTATTTCTCATCATTTCTGATGCTCACAAGTCACTTAAGAAGAAAAAAATGGAAGTGAAAAATACTTCTGCTACCCAGATGCTAAAAATGATCACTAGGGAATAAACACTTTTTGCCTAGCGGAAGACAAACAGAAAAGAAAATATCTTTTTAAAAGAAAAACTCACCAAATAAACATTTGTGACTATATATAGCCCAAACTGGAAATAGTGAAATGTAATAAACATTTGTGAAAAAATCTCTCTCTCTCTCTCTCTCTCTTTCTCCCTCTCCCTCCCTCTCTCTCTCTCTCTCCACATAGACACACCACACATCGCCCACCTTACCAATACATTTTTTTAAAAAATAAAGGATATTACCATTCAATTGTATAGCATCATACAAAGATAATCGTAGGTAAAGGATGGATTTATTGGGAGCCTATAAAAAGATTTTTGGTAAACTGGACAATTTTCAGTAATAACAAAAGCTTGTTTTTTCTCATTTTTTAATGGCAGAAAATTGAGTAGGGTGACCAAATTCTTCAAGCAATGACATATGAACAAAAATTAACATGTAGTAGGTATGGACAGATGTTAAAAATCCATCCTATATTTTTCTATAGATTTAAGGGATATGTCTATCATCCATCCATCCATCCATCCATCCATCCTATCAGATTATATATATATATATATATATATATATATATATATATATATATATATATATATATATATATATATATATATATATATATATATATATATATATATATATATATATATATATATATCTTCCTCCCTCCCTCCCTCCTTATCTATCTATCTATCTATCTATCTATCTATCTATCTATCTATCTATCTATCTACCTACCTATCTATCATCTATCTCATCTATCATCCCTCCCCCCTCCCCCTTCCCCCATCTCTCTCTCATCATTTATCAATTTATCAACCTATCTACCTTTGAAGCAGCTTCCTCTACATATTGAAATTAAAATATCATATAATTTGAAAGCTTGCATTGCAGGGCACACCTTTGGATACAATGAAATGATCAGAAAAACAACAGGATCAGGGCACTGTGAAATTTATGAACTATCAAGTGAAGTCTCCAGAGATATGTGGGATTTTCCCAAGTGTGTACTTCTGTGAAACCACATAACTTTTGAAGCTGAACTTTTTTGAAGCTGAACCTTTGAAGCTCAAACCACCGGAAAACACCAAGCCGTTCTCTAAGGGAAGCAGAACCCACGAGGCTTCTAGTGTGTTGTTTCAAGGGATTAGATTCACCCTCACCTTTTGCTCCACTATATTTCCATCCATGGAGAAGATGTGAAGTTAGGTAGAGTGGCTTCTTAGAGATGTTTCTTACACAATATGAAGCCAGAAACAGGTACTCTTATTTGCACGTGTGACAAAAGACCTCACTTTCAAAAAACAACATGATGGTTTATTTCATAATAGTAACCAGATTCTTCCTTGTCCAACGCTCCTGTTTAGGTAAATTAGTTGGTTCATGGAGAGGGCAGGAAGGGATGCTGAATCATGTTTAAAAATGAATTAATATTGGTGGCAAAATCAGGACTTTCCATTAACCAAGGTTGAAATGATAACATGGCCAGATCTCAAAATGTCAATGGCAAATATTATGGGAAAGGAATAAAAAAATTACTCTGGCCACAGCATATAAGGAGAATTTACTTAAAATGTTTTATCGATGGCACCTCCCACCAGCCAGATTGGCTAAGATGTATAAAAGTCAATCCCCAAAATGTTGGAAATGCTCAAGGGAACGGGGTAGATACTACCATGCTTAGTGGAGCTGTAATAAAGCACAAGAGTTTTGGCATAGGATGAGGAAGTAGCTGGAAGAAATGTTGGGATTTAAAATAGATCATAGACCAGAATGTTTCTTATTGGGAATCATACAAATAATAATAATAGTAACAAGGAACAGCTATATTTGATAATACATGTTATCAATGTGGCAAGAATGGTATTTGCCCAGAAATGGAAGGAGAAAGAAATACCAAGTGAGAATGAAATAATAAATAAAATTCTGATATGCGCTGAAATGAATAGGCTAACCTTAGACATGAAAAATAAGGATGAATTGGAATATTATACAATTTGGAATATATTTTACCATTGGTGGGGACAGAAAGGAAGGAGTTAAGATGGAAAAGAGGGTAAATGAGAGTATGAGATGAAAATAAGACTAAGGATGTTGGAGGATGTAATGTAAGAATGAATGAATGTATATATGTGCATATATATGAACAAAGGTATATCGGAATGTATATACTTATATTATACTGACCAAAAGTTATGTCAAAATGACTTCACCACCTTCAATGTTTTTAACTGTTATGTTTAATAAAAAATCATAAAAAAAAAACATCAGTGCATGAAACTTTACAAGGCCAAGTGGCAGGTGAGTTCCAGGCAGGGGACAAAAAACCACACCACAGCCTTATGACTCTGTGAATCTCAACTCACTGCAGCCATCCTCACAAATGGGATCTGGAAAGCTTGAAAGAAGAAGGGTGATGCTTCTGCTAAGAGTCCAGCTCCTGTCTGAAAAGAATGTTGTGCAAGCTGGGCAGCTTATTTTGGGGAGAACCTCATTTTGCCAGCCAATGAGACTTGTGTTGAGGGAGACAATCCCTTCACTACTCGTAACTTATGGAATTGTCCATGAATACTGTGCAGACTTCAAAGAGGAATTGTTTGAATCAAACATGACATCAAGTCAAGCAGAGAAATGGGCCAAACAACCATTTATCTCAAATGGTATAGGGTTTCCCACTTCAATGGGGTGGGGTGGGGGTTGGATTAGGAGACCTCCAAGATCCCTTCTGACTCTGTTATCAAGGGCAACCTCTGTCTGCTACTCATAAAGAACCTTCCAGCTTCATTGCAGCTTCTACGTGAGTGTGAGAGAAAAGGAATGTTGCTTGAAGAGATGAGATCGCTAAAAGTCCTTTTCAATTCTTCTTCTTCTTCTTCTTCTTCTTCTTCTTCTTCTTCTTCTTCTTCTTCTTCTTCTTCTTCTTCTTCTTCTTCTTCTTCTTCTTCTTCTTCTTCTTCTTCTTCTTCTTCTTCTTCTTCTTCTTCTTCTTCTCCTCCTCCTCCTCCTCCTCCTCCTCCTCCTTCTCCTTCTTCTTGACTTGGAGTCTCAGTTTCTCTTGGGTTTGTATCACTGTGGAGCGTACTACTAGCACCATGCCATACACTACACTAATAATCAGCCTTGTCTTCTGGCTGGATGTCCTGGATGGTCAAATACCATTTATTGTGGTTGCTTTCCTTGGAGGCAGAGAAGTGGCTGAGGTCTCCAGAGCCTGAGGTTGCACTGCTGTAGTAACCATAAAGGAATCTGGGAAAACCTTCTTCTTACTGTTGATACCAGAATTGGTAATAATTTGTTACTTGTCCACTGCTCAGGGAACAAGAGATTTTGACCGTCTCTCCTAGGGAAGGTGACATGGAGGATTCCTACATCACAGTAGGCTGGGAACTGGATCCTGGGAAAAGAATAATTGTCTAAGTTTGTGTTCTTGGGGTCATTGCTTGGGAAGGTTCTTGTACTGGGTGGTCTTTTACTCACCTGTGCACCAGATCCCCAGAAGGACAATGAGAGATGCTGCCCATATGTTGAGACCTTCTTGGGTTGCTGGTGATTGAGCCCCTCTGTTAACGCAAGTACCTTTTATTGGGGGACTTCTTAGATCGACCCATTTTTCTTCCCAGGACTTATTTGTATGGTTTGCTCCTCCTCCTCCTCCTTTCCTGACTTCTCTTTGGTTCATTTGTCTCAGTTGAGGGGAATGTCCATGCAGGTGAGACTTACTTATTTTCTTGCATCGAAGTGTCTCCTGAGAGTTAGTAGAGGATGGTTATTGGTTATTGGTCTAGGAGTGGACTAGCTTGGATCCTGTTTTCTCCACCTGACATGGAAGCAAGGTGGGTGGTTTGGGCCAGTCACTACTCTCAACTCTTCCTTGGGATCTCAAAAAGCATCCTGGAAGAAGACAGTTGCAATCAGATCTCCCTCTCCTCAGTTTATTCAGGGTCAGCTACATTCAGCCTATCTGTTGTTTCATCTATTTGTCACAAGAACGGTGGGATAAAAGGCTGTTGACATTCCTGCTCTCTGGTTCTAAGAGTGGAAACCATTGCCTTCAAGTGTCAAGAAGTTGCTCCAAGTCACATCCAGCTTTTTAATTACAACAAACTTTAGCTCTTCTTACACTTTTCTTTAAATGCCATCAGAATTGACCAAAATAGATGCTTGTGGATTGCTTTATCTCCACCACATTAGAAAGATACAATGTGTTTGCATGGACAGATGTGTGTGTGTGTGTGTGTTTGTGTGAGTGCATGTGTGTGTGAGTGAGAGAGAGCGAGACAGACAGACAGGAAGAAAGAGAGGGACAGGAAGATATATATATATATATATATACTACCAAATCCCACCCCTGGCTGAATTATGATGAGCAAAACAGATTAGAATAACTTTTGTTTTTATCTTTCTTAAGAATGACTCAATGTTTCTTGCAAAATCCAAATTTCATTGTAGAATTGTGATGAGCAAAACAGATTAGAATAACTTCTGGGTTTTTTTTTTTTTTTTTAAAGAGTGAATCGACATTTCTTGCAAAAACCCAAACTTTCAGTTCAGCAAGGCTGAGATGATCACACTACCAATTCTTAAGCCTTCAGTGCATCAAAGTGTCGAAGGCCAGGTGGATGATACGTTCAGGGGACAGATTTTGTCTCACTTCTGCAAGGGAGTGTATCACTGTGGATACTTCCAGTTGCTGCTACTGCCGTAATTACCACCACAATAGTAATCAGCCTCATCATCATTCTGGAGGTTTGTAATGGTTAAATAGGCTGCATTGGCAGAGGCTTCCTTGGACCCTTTGAACCGGCCGTTGCTGCCAGTATCATAGAGAAGGTATTTGGGGCGCTCTCCAGCCTTCTGTTGGTACCAATGTATGTTATGACTGCCCACTTGGGTGTCTTGGCTCATGATACACGAGATCTTTATGAGTTGTCCCAGTGGAAATGATTGTGCCACAGGCTGAGTCAAGGTATACTGTGAGTTGGCTCCTGAAAGGAGAAAAGGAAGATTGTGAAATAGAAATAGCAGATGTAGCAACTATAGGAGTATTTTTTTTAAGAGAGCCCTTATTGAGATGCAGACTAATATGATAAGGAATGCATCCACACATCTGCCAGGTAGTCTCTGTGGTGGTTGATGGGTCTGGAGCCAATGTGGCCTTCAGATCAACCTTCAATCCCCTTTGCAGGTTGGCTCCATACTTTTCAAGTCTTGGCTGCTGCCAGAGATAAATTCAGAGGTGAGAATTCTTCCTAAATTACCTGTGCAACAGATGGCGAAAAGGGTGAAGAACAGAGACCAGGCCATGATGGAGAGCTGAGCTTTCTGGGAAACTCAGATTGGGAGACTGTCGTGTTCCCTTTAAACCCCCCAGGAATCTGGCTCCATCCCTTTATGCAAATCAAGCTCGCATCTTATTAGCTGGGTTTAGATAAGAAGAACTGCACTTGGAGGAAAAACATGGTTTCCTGTTCCTCTTTTTAATCTCTTTTTTTTCCTTTCATCTCTCTTTCCCCTCAAGGGGTCTGTTTCATAATCCCCTGGCTATCTTTTATGGTTGCTGACCTTGTTCAGATATCGCCATTAAATGGAAGCCAGATGTTCTCTTCTGTTGGAAGAGATGGGTTGCCAGGTCAAGCTTAAAAGGAAGAAAATGCATCAAGAAGTGATGATTCTCATGTACTGCCTTAGGTTCTGATCTGGGCTTCCCCAAAAAGCACTAAGTAGACTCTTTGTCCTGGCAAAACCCTTTTTATTAAACAAAGGTGAATTTCTTGCATTCGCCTTCAGCCAAAGGCCTGGCAAACAGTCTTTCAAGGGTGCAATTAGGAGCACAGACCTTATCTAGCTTGGAGAGCTGCCAAGTAAATATTTCCAAATGCAGTGTTGACAAGGAAGGGCTCGTCACAGAGTCTCTGAGATGCACAGACAGATCTTCTCACTGCTGCAATGAACAAATTGTTTCCTGCAAAAGCCCCCTCCCCTCTTGCTCTTCTTTGGGAAGGGCCATTCTCCGACCACTTGTGGCCTTACTCCCATGTCGACCCTTAGTTCCTAATTGTTCTTTTCTTTTGGCAGCTCTGTGCATGCACAGGCTGGGAACCGGCTCCAGCTACTCCTCTACCTCACTGTTGTCCAACTCTGAAGGCAGCTGATGACTGTCAGCCTGCCCTGGCCCCATCTCTGCCTCTGACACAGAGCCATCATCCGAGTCTTCGTCAGCCTCCAGGACTGTCCCATGTTCCTTCCCAACCTCCTCACTGTCTGATTCTACTGCCAGCTTCACTAGCCACCAGTGGGCCACAACTGGTTGTGTTCTTTGAGGAGGGTCCATACACACCAGGAACATATAATCACATGGGTACAGAGGTGAATCCAAGGTAAATGGAAAACAATAGTTTTCTGCATGTTGTCTGGTTTCCTTAAACAACCATTAAAAGTCTACTTCGTTCCTCATGATGATCTTCACATCAGGAAGTGGTCTTGTCCTTGGTGAATCCTGGTTTGGCATCTGTTCCTCCTTTGCCCACACTCAAAGCCTCTGGAAACGATGGCTTTGACTTGGTTGGGCCATCTGAGATTCTCCAAGTCATCAGAGAACATTGAGTTCCTTTGAAGCAGCCATTGTTCTCCCCTCGATCTCAGTTTATATTATTCTGCTCTGATTACAGTCCCAGGCCTTGGAGTATATTTTGTCTCATCCTATTCTTGGCGCCTGGAAATGCTTAGGGTGGGCATGTTGCTAGGGTTTTGTCAGATGTCTCTGTGGATCTTTCACAGTCCTTATACATGGAGAGAAGAGAAGGGAAGGGAAGAGAAGAGAAGAGAAGGGAAGAGAGAGGAATGAGAGGAAAGAGAGGAGAGGAGAGAAGAGAGGAAATGGAGGAAAGAGAGGAGAGGAGAGAGGAGAGGGGATGAGATGAGAGGAGAGGAGAGGGGAGGGGAAAGGAGCTTTCTCAAGATCTATTGATATCAGGCAGCAACCTTTCTCCCAATATTGTTTCTTGAACAATCAATTTGCAAAATTCGACAAAATCTTTTCCCAAGAACTGCTAACATTCTCTAAGCTGTTACATCTCCCTTTTGTCCAGCAAGTTCTTGGAAGACATAGAAAAGAAATTAGAAGAAAGAGCAAATAAAGAGAGATTCTAATATACCAACAAATAGCAGTTCTTTTTCAAGAAGCTAGCCGCTGTGGCTTTTGTTTTGTTATTTTTGGTCTCAGATCCTCTCAGGTGAAGTACAGGGCAGGAGCTCCTCCAGATGGTCACAGAGAGCAGCCATCAACTAATTTTCTTCTCTTCTAGTGATCTAGATCTACTGATCTACCGATATCAGGCACTGACCCTTTCCCCTCAATGCTGTTTCTCGGATAAGCAATTTGCAAAAACGCTCCTCAAGAACTGCTAACATTCTTTAATCAGTTACATCTCTCCTTTCTCCAGCATGTTTTTTTGGAGGGGAGAAAGACAGAAAAAGAAGAAGATATGGCCAATAAGGGGAGATTCTACAATGACAAAAAATTGTTGTTGTTAGTTGCGAAGTCATGTCCGACCCATCGCAACCCCATGGACCACGTTCCTCCAGGCCTTCCTGTCTTCTACCATCTTCTGGAGTCCATTGAAGTTCATGCCGACTGCTTCAGGGACTCCATCCAGTCACCTCCTTCTCTACCGTCCCCTTCTTCTTCTTCTTTTGCCCTCCATTGTTCCCAGCATTCAGCTCTTCTCCAGCGAGTCCTTGCTTCCTTCTCATCAGGTGGCCAAAGTCTTTGAGTTTCATCTTCAGGATCTGGCCTTCTAAAGAGCAGTCAGGGTGTATCTCCTCTAGGACTGACGACAGAAAATAGCAGTTCCTTTTAAAGGATCTACGAAGCTTCCAATGTTGAATCGGGGAATTCTACATCCTAATAATATCCAATCAGAATCCAGAACGTAGTTGAAAATGAGATAAATAGCGAAGAAAAAGGATAAATAGCGAAGAAAAAGGAACTCATTCAATTATTGAAAGGAATGGGTTGCAACTGGCGGAACTAACGTTAATAAATGCAGTTGAGTTTTACTAGCAGTTGTTGCTTTCGGTCACAGTTCCTCTAACGTGGAGTACGGTACAGGAGCTCCTCCAAGTGGCCACAGAGAAAAGAAGACCAGCTATTTGTTTTCTTTCTTGACTGAATCATCTTCTCAAATATGATTTTTTTTTAAAAAAAGGCTAAATCCTTGAATATTCCATTCCCTTCACAACTCATAGCTTATGGAACTGTCCATGAATGCTGTGCAGAGTTCAAACCCAAATTGTCTGAGTCCAGCATGGCATCATGTCAAGTAGACAAATGGATTGAATAACAATTTATAGGGATTCCTGCTTGAGCAGGGGTTGGATTAAATGACCTCCAAGATCCATTCCAACACTGTTATTCTGTTATCAAGGACAGCCTCTTTCTTCTACTCATAAAGAACCGGCCAGCTTGATTGAAGCCTCTATGTGAGCCTGAGATAAAAGGGATGTTGCTTGAAGAACTGAGATCACTAAAACGACCTTCAGTGCTGCTGCTTCTGACATTTGAGGTTTTTGTCTCAGTTCCTCCTGGGTTTGTATCGCTGTGGAACACATTACTAGCACCATACCACACAGCACAGTAATAATTAGCCTCGTCTTCTGGCTGGATGTTCTGGATGCTCAAATACCATTTATTTTGGTTGCTTTCCTTGGAGGCAGAGAAGCGGCTGAGGTCTCCAGAGCCTGAGGTTGCACTGTTATAGTAACCATAAAGAAATCTGGGAGAACCTCCTTCTCTCTGTTGATACCAGGATTGGTCATAAGATTTTACTTGTCCACTGCTCAGGGAACAAGAGAGTTTGACCGTCTGTCCTAGGGAAGGTGACATGGAGGATTCCTGAATCACTGTAGGCTGAGAACTGGATCCTGAGGAAAGAGAAAAGTGCTAAGTTTATTTTCTTGGGCTCATTACTGGAGGAAGATCCTTGACCTGGTGGTCCTTCACTCACCTGTGCACCAGATCCCCAGAAGGACAATGAGAGATGCTGCCAACATGTTGAGAAATTCTCGAGCTGCTGGAGATTGAGCCCCTGTGTCAATGCCAGTGTGCTTTAGTTGGGGTTCCTTAGATCAACCTTCTTTGTTCGAAGATTCATTTGCATGACTAGCTCCTCCTCCTCCTGATTCCCTGCCCTCTCATTGGTCCATATCTTCCACCCGAGTAGAACTTTTGGACAGGAAACACTTTATTTATTTATTTATTAGTTAAGTTTATATACCGCCCCCTCTCCCAAAGGGACTCGGGGCGGTGAACAGCCAAAGTAAAAATAGACATATGAAACATATATACAGTATTACAATATTAAAAATTAAAAGAATTAAATACAATTGGCTCTACTAAAATTTAAAAAAGAGGAATTAAGAAAAATTAAAAACCAGATTAAAATTTAAAAACTCTTAGGCCAGTCCGGCTTGCCGAAATAAATGAGTTTTTAATAGACGATGGAAGGTCATGAGATCAGGGACGGCCCTCATCTCTGGGGGTAATTCATTCCAGAGAGGGGGTGCTCCCAATGAGAAGGCCCGCATCCTCGGGGTCGCCAGCCGTCCAGCCGGCGGCACCCCGACGAGTGCAGGGCAACCAAAGAAGATCCAGCTGGGACTTGGGGGGCGGAGAATAGATGGGGCGGGGCCAGTCAGAGGTGAGATTTGCCGGTTCTCTGAACTACTCAAAATACCTCTGGTATCGGCTCATTTGGACTCAGGTGGAGGGTGGGAAAATAGTGTTGACAATTTCAGTGTTCTGGTTTAAGAACATGGCTTCACGGGAGAATGAGTGGTGATCCTTCTGGGTTCCATTAATCTCATATCAGGGTTAATTCTGAAAAGATTTTAAAGCATCTGTCAGTGCAGGAGCTCCTCTTGGTGATCACAGAGAGGAGAAGATTGGCTAATTTTTCTCTTTCTGGACCAAATCATCTTCTCAAGTGAGTAAATACTTGACAATTTCATTAAAAAATAGGTGTTCTCTCATTCCTAGAGAGGAGAGGCAGCCACTAAGCATTGATAGGCAGCATCTCATGGTTTGGGGCACAAAGTGGACATTCTTTGGGGACTATGCTCAAATGAAATTTCAGGTTCGTGGAGTTTTTTCTTGGAACACTTTGTTTTGGGTTAATGATTGTCAAAACATCTTTTAGCATTTCCTTTAGGTTTTTTTTTTCCAGTCATGAAGTTGAATTGTTACTCAACATGATCTAGATTTGTCCTACTGCTTTCACATTTTGGGCTGAAATCAAAGAATTGTTAACATAATTTCACACAGATCGTGGATTTCTGGTTAGTGTGGTATATTAACATTTGGATTACATTTGGTTCACAGGATTTGTTGACGAAGGGGCAAAGTGTAAGACCACACCTAGAGTACTGCATCCAGTTTTGGTCATCACATTATAAAAAAGATGTTGAGACTCTAGAAAAAGTACAGAGAAAAGCAACCAGGATGATTAGGGGACTGGAGACTAAAACATACGAAGAACGGTTACAGGAACTGGGCTTGGCTAGTCTGGTGAAGAGAAGGTCCAAGGGAGACATGATAGCAGTCTTCCAATATTTGAGGGGCTGCCACAGAGAGAGGAAGGGATCAAACTATTTTCCAAAGCACCTGTAAACCAGACAAGGACTAATGGATGGAAACTGAACAAGGAGAGATTCAACCTGGAAATAAGGAAAAACTTTCTGACATTGAGAACAATCAACCCATGGAACAGAAGTTGCCCTCGGAAGTTGTGGGAGCACCATCACTTGAGACTTCCAAGGAGAGATTGGACTGCCATTTGTCAGAAATGGTGTAGAGTCTCCTGCTTGGGTGGGGGGTTGGACTAGAACTAGATGACCTAGAAGGTACCTTGCAACTCTGATTATCTGTATCTATATAAAGAAATGGACTTCCAAGCATTTATAATTTTATTTTTATTTATTTTAGTTTTTCCTACATGAGATAATTTTTTGACTTCTTCTTTCTTCTTTTTTTTCTGGAGATAAACTCTGATGTTCTACTTGGTACTTCTGTTTAAGGATATAATTTAAAACACATATTTGCCATTTGGTCCTTAACTTGATTTACTGCTTTACAATGAGAATATTCTTTCATCCCTTTTATTCTCAGGTCCAAAAATGCAGTATTCAGTTGTCACACCACATATCTGGCCATATTTTCTGCCCAAAAGCCAGCAGTAGAAGCTCTGTTTCTCTATTGCCCATAGAAGATCAGACTTCTGCAGCCAGGCTAACACCCATTTTTCAAGATGTGTTGTTACATATCTTTCAGTATTTTGAAAAAGGAATCAAGAAATTGTAGAATTAATATATAAGGTGGGGCTTGAATTGTTGAGCAAAGCTTCTTTATAGTATGTGGTAGCTGCTGCATGTTAATAGATGGAGCCTTCTCATTTGCCTTATGACTCTGTGACTGCTGCTCTCCCTTGTAGTAGAGGTTTTTGTTTCAGTTCCTCCTGGGTTTGTATCACTGTGGAGCGTACTACTAGCACCATGCCACACAGAACAATAATAATCAGCCTCGTCTTCTGGCTGGATGTCCTGGATGGTCAAATACCATTTATTGTGGTTGCTTTCCTTGGAGGCAGAGAAGCGGCTGAGGTCTCCAGAGCCTGAGGTTGCACTGCTGTAGTAACCATAAAGGAATCTGGGAAAACCTTCTTCTTACTGTTGATACCAGAATTGGTAATAATTTGTTACTTGTCCACTGCTCAGGGAACAAGAGATTTTGACCGTCTGTCCTAGGGAAGGTGACATGGAGGATTCCTAAATCACAGTAGGCTGGGAACTGGATCCTGGGAAAAGAATAATCGTCTAAGTTTGTGTTCTTGGGGTCATTGCTTGGGAAGGTTCTTGTACTGGGTGGTCTTTTACTCACCTGTGCACCAGATCCCCAGAAGAACAATGAGAGATGCTGCCCATATGTTGAGACCTTCTTGGGTTGCTGGTGATTGAGCCCCTCTGTTAACGCAAGTACCTTTTATTGGGGGACTTCTTAGATCGACCCATTTTTCTTCCCAGGACTTATTTGTATGGTTTGCTCCTCCTCCTCCTCCTTTCCTGACTTCTCTTTGGTTCATTTGTCTCAGTTGAGGGGAATGTCCATGCAGGTGAGACTTACTTATTTTCTTGCATCGAAGTGTCTCCTGAGAGTTAGTAGAGGATGGTTATTGGTTATTGGTCTAGGAGTGGACTAGCTTGGATCCTGTTTTCTCCACCTGACATGGAAGCAAGGTGGGTGGTTTGGGCCAGTCACTACTCTCAACTCTTCCTTGGGATCTCAAAAAGCATCCTGGAAGAAGACAGTTGCAATCAGATCTCCCTCTCCTCAGTTTATTCAGGGTCAGCTACATTCAGCCTATCTGTTGTTTCATCTATTTGTCACAAGAACGGTGGGATAAAAGGCTGTTGACATTCCTGCTCTCTGGTTCTAAGAGTGGAAACCATTGCCTTCAAGTGTCAAGAAGTTACTCCAAGTCACATCCAGCTTTTTAATTACAACAAACTTTAGCTCTTCTTACACTTTTCTTTAAATGCCATCAGAATTGACCAAAATAGATGCTTGTGGATTGCTTTATCTTCACCACATTGGAAAGATACAATGTGTTTGCATGGACAGATGTTTGTGTGTGTGTGTTTGTGTGAGTGCATGTGTGTGTGAGTGAGAGAGAGCGAGACAGACAGACAGGAAGAAAGAGAGGGACAGGAAGATATATATATATATACTACCAAATCCCACCCCTGGCTGAATTATGATGAGCAAAAAAAGTCACATCCAGCTTTTTAATTACAACAAACTTTAGCTCTTCTTACACTTTTCTTTAAATGCCATCAGAATTGATCAAAGCAGATGCTTGTGGTTTGCTTTATCTCCACCACATTGGAAAGATACAATGTGTTTGCATGGACAGATGTGTGTGTGTGTGTGTTTGTGTGAGTGCATGTGTGTGTGAGTGAGAGAGAGACAGACAGACAGGAAGAAAGAGAGGGACAGGAAGATATATATATCCCTCTGAGAAGCACAAGGCCGAAGACACAAGCCTGAAGATGATGAATGAGACTTCATCGAGACGTCGCCTGGATATTTCCAACTCTACGCGGGAGAAAACCCGAAGAACCAAAGATCCACATACAAATACCCGCGAAAATCTCCGAAAATATATATATATATATATATATACTACCAAATCCCACCCCTGGCTGAATTATGATGAGCAAAACAGATTAGAATAACTTCTGGGTTTTTGTTTTTTGTTTTAAAGAGTGAATCGACATTTCTTGCAAAAACCCAAACTTTCAGTTCAGCAAGGCTGAGATGATCACACTACCAATTCTTAAGCCTTCAGTGCATCAAAGTGTAGAAGGCCAGGTGGATGATACGTTCAGGGGACAGATTTTGTCTCACTTCTGCAAGGGAGTGTATCACTGTGGATACTTCCAGTTGCTGCCACTGCCGTAATCACCACCACAATAGTAATCAGCCTCATCGTCATTCTGGAGGTTTGTAATGGTTAAATAGGCTGCATTGGCAGAGGCTTCCTTGGACCCTTTGAACCGGCCGTTGCTGCCAGTATTATAGAGAAGGTATTTGGGTCTCTCTCCAGCCTTCTGTTGGTACCAATGTATGCTACGACTGCCCACTTGGGTGTCTTGGCTCATGATACACGAGATCTTTATGAGTTGTCCCAGTGGAAATGATTGTGCCACAGGCTGAGTCAAGGTATACTGTGAGTTGGCTCCTGAAAGGAGAAAAGGAAGATTGTGAAATAGAAATAGCAGATGTAGCAACTATAGGAGTATTTTTTTTAAGAGAGCCCTTATTGAAATGCAGACTAATATGATAAGGAATGCATCCACACATCTGCCAGGTAGTCTCTGTGGTGGTTGATGGGTCTGGAGCCAATGTCAGATCAGCCTTCAATCCCCTTTGCAGGTTGGCTCCATACTTTTCAAGTCTTGGCTGCTGCCAGAGATAAATTCAGAGGTGAGAATTCTTCCTAAATTACCTGTGCAACAGATGGTGAAAAGGGTGAAGAACAGAGACCAGGCCATGATGGAGAACTGAGCTTTCTGGGAAACTCAGATTGGGAGACTGTCGTGTTCCCTTTAAACCCCCCAGGAATCTGGCTCCATCCCTTTATGCAAATCAAGCTCGCATCTTATTAGCTGGGTTTAGATAAGAAGAACTGCACTTGGAGGAAAAACATGGTTTCCTGTTCCTCTTTTTAATCTCTTTTTTTTTCCTTTCATCTCTCTTTCCCCTCAAGGGGTCTGTTTCATAATCCCCTGGCTATCTTTTATGGTTGCTGACCTTGTTCAGATATCGCCATTAAATGGAAGCCAGATGTTCTCTTCTGTTGGAAGAGATGCGTTGCCAGGTCAAGCTTAAAAGGAAGAAAATACATCAAGAAGTGATGATTCTCATGTACTGCCTTAGGTTCTGACCTGGGCTTCCCCAAAAAGCACTAAGTAGACTCTTTGTCCCGGCAAAACCCTTTTTATTAAACAAAGGTGAATTTCTTGCATTCGCCTTCAGCCAAAGGCCTGGCACACAGTCTTTCAAGGGTGCAATTAGGAGCACAGACCTTATCTAGCTTGGAGAGCTGCCAAGTAAATATTTCCAAATGCAGTGTTGACAAGGAAGGGCTCGTCACAGAGTCTCTGAGATGCACAGACAGATCTTCTCACTGCCGCAATGAACAAACTGTTTCCTGCAAAAGCCCCCTCCTCTCTTGCTCTTCTTTGGGAAGGGCCATTCTCCGACCACTTGTGGCCTTACTCCCATGTCGACCCTTAGTTCCTAATTGTTCTTTTCTTTTGGCAGCTCTGTGCATGCACAGGCTGGGAACCGGCTCCAGCTACTCCTCTACCTCACTGTTGTCCAACTCTGAAGGCAGCTGATGACTGTCAGCCTGCCCTGGCCCCATCTCTGCCTCTGACACAGAGCCATCATCCGAGTCTTCGTCAGCCTCCAGGACTGTCCCATGTTCCTTCCCAACCTCCTCACTGTCTGATTCTACTGCCAGCTTCACTAGCCACCAATGGGCCACAACTGGTTGTGTTCTTTGAGGAGGGTCCATACACACCAGGAACATATAATCACATGGGTACAGAGGTGTATCCAAGGTAAATGGAAAACAATAGTTTTCTGCATGTTGTCTGGTTTCCTTAAACAACCATTAAAAGTCTACTTCATTCCTCATGATGATCTTCACATCAGGAAGTGGTCTGGTCCTTGGTGAATCCTGGTTTGGCATCTGTTCCTCCTTTGCCCACACTCAAAGCCTCTGGAAACGATGGCTTTGACTTGGTTGGGCCATCTGAGATTCTCCAAGTCATCAGAGAACATTGAGTTCCTTTGAAGCAGCCATTGTTCTCCCCTCGATCTCAGTTTATATTATTCTGCTCTGATTACAGTCCCAGGCCTTGGAGTATATTTTGTCTCATCCTATTCTTGGTGCCTGGAAATGCTTAGGGTGGGCATGTTGCTAGGGTTTTGTCAGATGTCTCTGTGGATCTTTCACAGTCCTTATACATGGAGAGAAGAGAAGGGAAGGGAAGAGAAGAGAAGGGAAGAGAGAGAATGAGAGGAAGAGAGGAGAGGAGAGAGAGAGGAATGAGAGGAAAGAGAGGAGAGGAGAGAAGAGAGGAAATAGAGGAAGAGGAGAGGAGAGGGGAGGGGAAAGGAGCTTTCTCAAGATCTATTGATATCAGGCAGCAACCTTTCTCCCAATATTGTTTCTTGAACAATCAATTTGCAAAATTCGACAAAATCTTTTCTCAAGAACTGCTAACATTCTCTAAGCTGTTACATCTCCCTTTTGTCCAGCAAGTTCTTGGAAGACATAGAAAAGAAATTAGAAGAAAGAGCAAATAAAGAGAGATTCTAATATACCAACAAATAGCAGTTCTCTTTCAAGAAGCTAGCCGCTGTGGCTTTTGTTTTGTTTTTTGGTCTCAGTTCCTCTCAGGTGAAGTACAGGGCAGGAGCTCCTCCAGATGGTCACAGAGAGCAGCCATCAACTAATTTTCTTCTCTTCTAGTGATCTAGATCTACTGATCTACCGATATCAGGCACTGACCCTTTCCCCTCAATGCTGTTTCTCGGATAAGCAATTTGCAAAAATGCTCCTCAAGAACTGCTAACATTCTTTAATCAGTTACATCTCTCCTTTCTCCAGCTTGTTTTTTTGGAGGGGAGAAAGACAGAAAAAGAAGAAGATATGGCCAATAAGGGGAGATTCTACAATGACAAAAAATTGTTGTTGTTAGTTGCGAAGTCATGTCCGACCCATCGCAACCCCATGGACCACGTTCCTCCAGGCCTTCCTGTCTTCTACCATCTTCTGGAGTCCATTGAAGTTCATGCCGACTGCTTCAGGGACTCCATCCAGTCACCTCCTTCTCTACCGTCCCCTTCTTCTTCTTCTTTTGCCCTCCATTGTTCCCAGCATTCAGCTCTTCTCCAGCGAGTCCTTGCTTCCTTCTCATCAGGTGGCCAAAGTCTTTGAGTTTCATCTTCAGGATCTGGCCTTCTAAAGAGCAGTCAGGGTGTATCTCCTCTAGGACTGACGACAGAAAATAGCAGTTCCTTTTAAAGGATCTACGAAGCTTCCAATGTTGAATCGGGGAATTCTACATCCTAATAATATCCAATCAGAATCCAGAACGTAGTTGAAAATGAGATAAATAGCGAAGAAAAAGGAAACAGAACTCAAGGAACTCATTCAATTATTGAAAGGAATGGGTTGCAACTGGCGGAACTAACGTTAATAAATGCAGTTGAGTTTTACTAGCAGTTGTTGCTTTCGGTCACAGTTCCTCTAACGTGGAGTACGGTACAGGAGCTCCTCCAGGTGGCCACAGAGAAAAGAAGACCAGCTATTTGTTTTCTTTCTTGACTGAATCATCTTCTCAAATATGATTTTTTTTTAAAAAAAGGCTAAATCCTTGAATATTCCATTCCCTTCACAACTCATAGCTTATGGAACTGTCCATGAATGCTGTGCAGAGTTCAAACCCAAATTGTCTGAGTCCAGCATGGCATCATGTCAAGTAGACAAATGGATTGAATAACAATTTATAGGGATTCCTGCTTGAGCAGGGGGTTGGATTAAATAACCTCCAAGATCCATTCCAACACTGTTATTCTGTTATCAAGGACAGCCTCTTTCTTCTACTCATAAAGAACCGGCCAGCTTGATTGAAGCCTCTATGTGAGCCTGAGATAAAAGGGATGTTGCTTGAAGAACTGAGATCACTAAAACGACCTTCAGTGCTGCTGCTTCTGACATTTGAGGTTTTTGTCTCAGTTCCTCCTGGGTTTGTATCGCTGTGGAACACATTACTAGCACCATACCACACAGCACAGTAATAATTAGCCTCGTCTTCTGGCTGGATGTTCTGGATGGTCAAATACCATTTATTTTGGTTGCTTTCCTTGGAGGCAGAGAAGCGGCTGAGGTCTCCAGAGCCTGAGATTGCACTGCTGTAGTAATAATAAAGGAATCTGGGAGAATCTCCTTCTCTCTGTTGATACCAGGATTGGTCATAAGATTTTACTTGTCCACTGCTCAGGGAACAAGAGAGTTTGACCGTCTGTCCTAGGGAAGGTGACATGGAGGATTCCTGAATCACTGTAGGCTGGGAACTGGATCCTGGGGAAAGAGAAAAGTGCTAAGTTTATTTTCTTGGGCTCATTACTGGAGGAAGATCCTTGACCTGGTGGTCCTTCACTCACCTGTGCACCACAACCCCAGAAGGACAATGAGAGATGCTGCCAACATGTTGAGAAATTCTCGAGCTGCTGGAAATTGAGCCCCTGTGTCAATGCCAGTGAGCTTTAGTTGGGGTTCCTTAAATCAACCTTCTTTGTTCGAAGATTCATTTGCATGACTAGCTCCTCCTCCTCCTGATTCCCTGCCCTCTCATTGGTCCATATCTTCCACCCGAGTAGAACTTTTGGACAGGAAACACTTTATTTATTTATTTATTAGTTAAGTTTATATACCGCCCCCTCTCCCAAAGGGACTCGGGGCGGTGAACAGCCAAAGTAAAAATAGACATATGAAACATATATACAGTATTACAATATTAAAAATTAAAAGAATTAAATACAATTGACTCTACTAAAATTTAAAATAGAGGAATTAAGAAAAATTAAAAACCAGATTAAAATTTAAAAACCCTTAGGCCAGTCCGGCTTGCCGAAATAAATGAGTTTTTAATAGACGATGGAAGGTCATGAGATCAGGGACGGCCCTCATCTCTGGGGGTAATTCATTCCAGAGAGGGGGTGCTCCCAATGAGAAGGCCCGCATCCTCGGGGTCGCCAGCCGTCCAGCCGGCGGCACCCCGACGAGGCCGACTCTATGGGAGCGTACCGGTCGGCGGGAGGCCATTAATGGCAGGAGGCGGTCTCGCAGATATCCCGGTCCCGAGCCATGGAGCGCTTTAAAGATAGTAACCAAGAATTTGAAGTGCACCCGGAGGGCCACCGGGAGCCAATGCAGCTCGTGCAGAAGTGGCGTAACATGGGAGCCTCGAGGAGCCCCCATTACCACCCTCGCGGCTGCATTCTGCACCAGCTGGAGCCTCCGGATGCTCTTCAAAGGCAGCCCCATGTAGAGAGCATTGGCATAGTCTAGGCGGGAGGTCACCAGGGTGGAGGTGACCGTGCGAAGCGCATCCCGATCCAGAAAGGGCCACAACTGATAGATCCTACGGACCTGGCCAAAAGCCCCCCTGGCGACAGCCGCCACGTGGTCTTCCAATGACAGCCGCACATCCAGGAGAAAGAAGACCCAGCCGATCAGCTGTGGGTGTGGCTTGATGGGCGTGGTGTTCTGTGGGTGTGGCTTGGTGTCTTGGTGGGCATGGCAGGGGAAGGCTACTGCAAAATACCCCTTCCCTCCCCACCCCACTCTCCTGCTTTCCAGCTCCATTCACCTGTGCAGGGCAACCAAAGAAGATCCAGCCAATCAGCTGGGACTTGGGGGGCAGAGAATAGATGGGGCGGGGCCAGTCAGAGGTGGGATTTGCCGGTTCTCTGAACTACTCAAAATACCTCTGGTATCGGCTCATTTGGACTCAGGTGGAGGGTGGGAAAATAGTGTTGACAATTTCAGTGTTCTGGTTTAAGAACATGGCTTCACGGGAGAATGAGTGGTGATCCTTCTGGGTTCCATTAATCTCATATCAGGGTTAATTCTGAAAAGATTTTAAAGCATCTGTCAGTGCAGGAGCTCCTCTTGGTGATCACAGAGAGGAGAAGATTGGCTAATTTTTCTCTTTCTGGACCGAATCATCTTCTCAAGTGAGTAAATACTTGACAATTTCATTAAAAAAATAGGTGTTCTCTCATTCCTAGAGAGGAGAGGCAGCCACTAAGCATTGATAGGCAGCATCTCATGGTTTGGGGCACAAAGTGGACATTCTTTGGGGACTATGCTCAAATGAAATTTCAGGTTCGTGGAGTTTTTTCTTGGAACACTTTGTTTTGGGTTAATGATTGTCAAAACATCTTTTAGCATTTCCTTTATGTTTTTTTTTTCCAGTCATGAAGTTGAATTGTTGCTCAACATGATCTAGATTTGTCCTACTGCTTTCACATTTTGGGCTGAAATCAAAGAATTGTTAACATAATTTCACACAGATCGTGGATTTCTAGTTAGTGTGGTATATTAACATTTGGATTACATTTGGATTGGTTCACAGGATTTGTTGACAAAGGGGCAAAGAGTAAGACCACACCTAGAGTACTGCATCCAGTTTTGGTCATCACATTATAAAAAAGATGTTGAGACTCTAGAAAAAGTACAGAGAAAAGCAACCAGGATGATTAGGGGACTGGAGACTAAAACATACGAAGAACGGTTACAGGAACTGGGCTTGGCTAGTCTGGTGAAGAGAAGGACCAAGGGAGACATGATAGCAGTCTTCCAATATTTGAGGGGCTGCCACAGAGAGAGGAAGGGATCAAACTATTTTCCAAAGCACCTGTAAACCAGACAAGGACTAATGGATGGAAACTGAACAAGGAGAGATTCAACCTGGAAATAAGGAAAAACTTTCTGACATTGAGAACAATCAACCCATGGAACAGAAGTTGCCCTCGGAAGTTGTGGGAGCACCATCACTTGAGACTTCCAAGGAGAGATTGGACTGCCATTTGTCAGAAATGGTGTAGAGTCTCCTGCTTGGGTGGGGGGTTGGACTAGAACTAGATGACCTAGAAGGTACCTTGCAACTCTGATTATCTGTATCTATATAAAGAAATGGACTTCCAAGCATTTATAATTTTATTTTTATTTATTTTAGTTTTTCCTACATGAGATAATTTTTTGACTTCTTCTTTCTTCTTTTTTTTCTGGAGATAAACTCTGATGTTCTACTTGGTACTTCTGTTTAAGGATATAATTTAAAACACATATTTGCCATTTGGTCATTAACTTGATTTACTGCTTTACAATGAGAATATTCTTTCATCCCTTTTATTCTCAGGTCCAAAAATGCAGTATTCAGTTGTCACACCACATATCTGGCCATATTTTCTGCCCAAAAGGCAGCAATAGAAGCTCTGTTTCTCTATTGTCCATAGAAGATCAGACTTCTGCAGTCAGGCTAACACCCATTTTTCAAGATGTGTTGTTACATATCTTTCAGTATTTTGAAAAAGGAATCAAGAAATTGTAGAATTAATATATAAGGTGGGGCTTGAATTGTTGAGCAAAGCTTCTTTATAGTATGTGGTAGCTGCTGCATGTTAATAGATGGAGCCTTCTCATTTGCCTTATGACTCTGTGACTGCTGCTCTCCCTTGTAATAGAGGTTTTTGTTTCAGTTCCTCCTGGGTTTGTATCACTGTGAAGCGTACTACTAGCACCATGCCACACAGAACAATAATAATCAGCCTCGTCTTCTGGCTGGATGTCCTGGATGGTCAAATACCATTTATTTTGGTTGCTTTCCTTGGAGGCAGAGAAGCGGCTGAGGTCTCCAGAGCCTGAGGTTGCACTGCTGTAGTAACCATAAAGAAATCTGGGAGAACCTTCTTTCTGTTGAAACCAGGATTGGTAATAATTTGTTACTTGTCCACTGCTCAGGGAAGAAGAGATTTTGACCGTCTGTCCTGGGGAAGGTGAGATGGAGGATTCCTGAATCACTGTAGACTGGGAACTGGATCCTGGGGAAAGAATAAAGCTTTAGGTTTGTCTTCTTAAAATGATCGTGTTGACAGGGGTCTTGTATTGGGGTGGTCCTTTACTCACCTGTGCACCAGATCCCCAGAAGGACAATGAGGGATGCTGCCCACATGTCTAGACTTTCTAACGTTTCTGGCGATTAAGACCCTGTGTTAAAACAAGTGGACTTTATTGGGATCTCCTAAGATCAAGTCCGCTTGGTTCAGAATCCATTTACATGCCTAGCTCCTCCTCCACCTTTCCTGACTTCTCATTGGGCCATATCTTCCATCAGAGTCAAAGTCCACCAACTTTCAGATAGGTGGTGCTTCTTGAGTTCCTTGCCGGCAGCTATCTTAGAGGGCCCTGTGTTGCTCTGCTTCAGAAAGGGGAGTCCTTGGTAGGCTCCAGTACAAGATTTGACAAAGCTCTACCCCTGTTTAGCTTTTTCAGCCATGTACAATCATGTGTACCGATGGATGTACCAGTCTCTATTACTATTGCTATTAATCTTCTCACCACTCCTTATCGCCATCCCCTCCCACTTGTGACTGTATGACTGTAACCTTGTTGCTTGTATCCTAACAATTTATATGGACTGTTTCCTAGTATGATTTGATTGCTTATTGTACCCTTTGACTGTTATTAAGTGTTGTACCTGATGATTCTTGACTTTTGATGAATGTATCTTTTCTTTTATGTACACTGAGAGCATTTACACCAAGACAAATTCCTTGTGTGTCCAATCACACTTGCCCATAAAGAATTCTATTCTGCTCTATTCTATTCTATTCTATTCTATTCTATTCTATTCTGTTCTGTTCTGTTCTGTTCTGTTCTGTTCTGTTCTGTTCTATTCTATTCTATTCTATTCTATTCTCAATAAAGATTCTATTCTATTCCCAATAAAGAATTCTATTCTATTCTATTCTATTCTATTCTATTCTATCCTATTCTATCCTATTCTATTCTATTCTATTCTATTCTATTCTATTCTATTCTATTCAGTTGATCTCTGGTGGAGGGTTGGGAAAATAAATAAGGTTCAATTTCAATATTCTGCTTTTAGACTTTGGGCTTCATGGGACAGGTCTGGTTCTTATGGATTGCTCTCAAGAGAACAGAGTTTTATTTCATTAATTCTGAAGACTTCAGAACGACCAAGCCTGATGCTCATCCAGGAAAGCTTATTCATGACTTAGCCATCACATTGAATTGTGAAAGCAGTCGCTCTCTCTGTTTGAATCTATTGACATACCCCAGGTTCCTTGAAATTTTCCCTCAACCTTAAAATTCTTTGAGGAAGGTCCATCAACCTATGGCCTTCATTTGGAACATATAATCACGTGGACACAGAGTTGTATCGGTAAACGGAAAGCAATATTTTCCTGCAGGATGCGCACAAATGCCCTCATGCAACCATTAAAACATTTGGAAAAGCTTCCTGCGTTCCTCATGATGATCTTGTTATCAGGTGAATCTTTGGTGAATCCTTGCTCTTCCTTTGCCTTTCCCTGGAAAAGCAAGTTCAGAAAGGCCAGAACAGGCCAGCTTCATTGAATGTTCTGTCTCAACTTGAGAGAAAAGGGATGTTGCTTGAAGAATGGATATCACTAAAGGGCCTCTTAAACACTGTTGCTCTTTCTTCTCTCAGAGGTTTTTGTCTCAGTTCCTCCTGGGTTTGTATCACTGTGGAACACATTACTAGCACCATACCACACAGCACAGTAATAATTAGCCTCGTCTTCTGGCTGGATGTTCTGGATGGTTAAATACCATTTATTGTGGTTGCTTTCCTTGGAGGCAGAGAAGCGGCTGAGGTCTCCAGAGCCTGAGGTTGCACTGCTGTAGTAACGATAAAGGAATCTGGGAGAACCTCCTTCTCTCTGTTGATACCAGGATTGGTAATAATTTGTTACTTGTCCACTGCTGAGGGAACACGAGAGTTTGACCATCTGTCCTAGGGAAGGTGACATAGAGGATTCCTGAATCACTGTAGGCTGGGAACTGGATCCTGGGAAAAGAATAATTGTCTAAGTTTGTGTTCTTGGGTTCATTACTTGGGAAGGTTCTTGTACAGGGTGGTCCTTCACTCACCTGTGCACCAGATCCCCAGAAAGAGAAGGAGAGATGCTCCCAACATTTTGAGAAGTTCTGGGGCTGCTGGAAATTCAGCCTCTGTTTTAATGCAGTTGCTTTTTATTGGGGGAATTCTTAGATCAACTCTTTTTTTCCCCAGGACCCATTTGCATGACTAGCTCCTCCTCCTCCTTTCCTGACTTCTCATTGGTTCATGTGTCCCAACGGAGAGGAAGCTTCATGAAGGTGATTCTTATTTATTTTCTTGCATCAAGCTGTCTGATGAGAGAGAGCACGAGCTAGTTATTCTGGTATTGGTCTAGTTGTGGACCGGTTTGAATCCTGTTTCCTCCGCCTGATTATGGAAGCAAGTTGGCTAGCTTGATGCATTCACTACTCTCAACTCTTCCTTGGGATGCCTAAAAACATCCTGGAAGAAGATAGATAGATGATAGACAGACAAATAGACAGAGAGAATCAAATGTCCAGTTGGCAAATTTAGAAAAAGAAACTCTTCCTCATTTTATCAAGAGAATAAAACTTTACTAAATAGACCAGGGGTCACCAACCTTTTGGAGCTCAGGGACCACCAAACTCATAATTTTAAATCCCAGGAACAAGAGACCCTGGGAAAATCCCAAAAAAAGTTGCAGGAAAATTCCCCACCCCATTTTCCTACCGATTGATCGTTCTTTATTTGGGATCGCAGGATACCTTCTCCAGCTTTGCTTTCAGGGAGAAAGAGAGAGAGAGAGAGACTTTTGGCTTCATGCAAGGAAAGCAGCAGAAGTCTTTCTTTCTCTCCCCCAAACTCTGCCAGAAATGAGTCTTTGTGAGACTTGTTACGCTGGTACAGCCTCTTGGAGCAGGAGGCCTTGCAGGCTCCCAAAGACTCATTTCTGGCAGAGTTTGGGGGAGAGAAAGAAAGACTTTTGCTGCTTTCCTTGCGTGTAGCTAAAAGCAGAAGAAGAAAGAAGCAGAAAGAAGCAACCCGGTGGCCAGGCCAGGCACGTGGCATGTGTGGGGCAAGTTCCCCCCATTTTCCTTTTTCCCCTTCCTTCACTACTTCATGTTGTTCGCAATGCAAGTGACACAAGCTTTGTATTCCCAGGCAACCTGGATTAATTGCTTTGGCGAGTGCTTTGGGGGTGACATTTCTCTGCGGACCACCAAAATTTTCTCATGGACCACCAGTGGTCCCTGGCCCACTGGTTGGTGACCACTGAAATAAACCATATTGGCACAGAAGAAGTGAAACCATTTCTGGATTTCCCACACAAAAAGAAGAATAGTTAATTCCCCCTTTCCCTACAGGCCACCCATGGTCTATTACTTTTTCCTGAAAGCCATCACTCTGCTAAACAAATAATTCCCTCAACACTGTTCAACTATTTACAAAGTTTACACTACTATTACTGTAAATCTTCTCATCCCTCCTTATCACCCATCCCCTCCCACTTGTGACTGTAGGACTGTAACTTTGTCACTTGCATCCTTAAGATTTTTATTGACTGTTTCCTAGTATGATTTGATTGCTGATTGTACCCTATGACTATCATTAAGTGTTGTACGTTATGATTCTTGACTCTTGACGAATGTATCTTTTCTTTTATGTATACTGAGAGTATTTACAGCAAGACAAATTCCTTGTGTGTCCAATCACACTTGACCAATAAAGTATTCTATTCTATTCTATTCTATTACGTCCATCAATCCAATCACTTTTCTTCATTTTGTTATGGGAACCTGCCAGCCATGCTGAGATATATGCTTGGTATGCTCATGTAGTCTTTGCCTCACTACGAATCCACCTCAAACCTACTAAAAGCCAAAATATACAAGGCCAGGGATCTAAAATAACAAGGGAAAAAAATGAATACAGGGCTGGCCCCCATTTATTTTCCTACTTATCAAAAATATGTGTTATATTTTGAAAATTTTAATGAAACGGGGAAAACACAGTAAAGAAGTTAACTGAATGCAATATTTTTTAAAATTGCAACTGTGATAAAGATTGTGAATTTATTCCTGTCATTTTTCATTTTACTCAAAAGTGAAGCAGTACAAGATCTTTATGCTTACCAAGATTGAGAGAAGAATTGAGTCTGCTTTTAAGTATAAGTTGTGTACAGTAAGTATTTCCCAGCTGATGGTTCATTTGGCGGAAGAAGGAAGTGTTTGCAATTAAGCACAAGGGGAGGTTTTTGTCTCACTTCTGCAAGGGAGTGAATCACCACCAGTTGCTGCCACTGCCATAACCACCACCACAATAATAATCAGCCTCATCTTCACCCTGGAGGTTTGTAATAGTTAAATAGGCTGCATTGGCAGAGGTCTCCTTGGACCCCGTGAACCGGCCGTTGCTGCCAGTATTATACAGAAGGTATTTGGGGCTCTCTCCAGCCTTCTGTTGGTACCAATATATGCTATAGCTGCTCACTTGGGTGTCTCGGCTCATGATACACGAGATCTTTGCTGGTTGTCCCGGGGGAAACGATTGTGCTGCAGGTTGAGTCAAGGTATACTGTGAGTTGGCTGCTGAAAATACAAAAAAGGAAGAGAATGAAGGTAAACATCCTATAGATACACCCTTGGAGTATCTTTTGAAGAGCTGCTCTGATTGAAAGCCAGATATCTCTGAATTTCAATTGCTGGCAAAGCCTTGAATGGAGTGGCTTTGATATCAGGATCAAACCGCTGTTGCAGGTTGAACTTGGTGTTTTCCAAGCCTTGAATGGCGGCAGAGATAAATTCAGAGGTAGGGATTCTTCCTAAATTACCTGTGCACCATAAGGAGAAGAAGGCCAAGAGCAGAGACCAGGCCATGATGGAGAGCTGAGCTTTTTGGGGGAAACTCAAATTGGAAGACTGCTCTAGTCCCTTTAAACCTCCAAGAATCCGAGTCCTCCCCCCTTTATGCAAATTCAGCTTGCATCTTGTTAGCATTTTTTGGATAAAAAAAGGATATCGCTTGAAGGAAAGACATGATTTCCTGTTTCTTTTTAACCTCTTGTTTGGTTAGTCTCTCTTTGGCCCCAATGGTACCTGTGGGTGGCCTTGTGGCAGGAGCTGGTTTCAGACTATCAGTCTGAGCTCCCCAAAGATCTCATAGATATGTTGAGGAGAAGACCTTTCTCAAGATTCATCGATGTCAACAAACAGCCTTTCGACCAATTCTGTTACTTGGACCACTAATTTGCAAAAGTCAGACATAAGCTTTTTTCTAGTCCTGATAATGGTTAGCAATTCTTATCCCTCCTGGAATAAATCCCCATTAATTTGGAGTCAGGATTTTAACAATTGATGCATATGCAATTGTTCCCATTCCCACTTAAACAAGAAATCCTGCAAAGATTTGCTGGGACAATTTCCGTATACACAACTATATTTGCTCATTCATAAGTACCATTGAAGCTTGGGTAAAATCCCAGTGGTTTTATCTTGCAAATCAAACATCAAATATAATTGTAATATTGACTGTAAAGGTTAAAAAGCAACCACGAAGAAACCCACTCATTTTTGGGATTTGGTAAAAATCCATCTTTTAAACGATACTGTAGTGCAAATACGGTTCAAACTTAATTCTACCTCAGATTTTTTTTCTAAAGTGGAGTCCTTTTGCTAGTTGAAGTGCATTCCCATAAAAAGTTAACACCAGACCAGCCATCTTTGATTTTCCTTCCTGAGAAATATGTGTTATATTTTGAAATTTTGAGCAAAGGGGAAAAAAAAACGACAATAAAAATTTACTCAATGCTTTTTTTTTATTGCAACGATGCTGAAGCTTTTGAATTTATTCAGTGTCATTTTTCCTTTTATTCAAAAGTGGTGCAGGACAAGGTCTTTATGCTTAGTAAGGCTGAGAGAAGAACTAAGTCTGTTCTAAAGTACTAACTGTGTAATTATTTCACAGTCATACCGATGGTTCACTAAGGGGAAGAAGGAAGTGTTTGCAAGTTAAGCACAATGGGAGGTTTTTGTCTCACTTCTGCAAGGGAGTGTATCACTGTGGATACCGATAGTTGCTGCCACTGCCGTAATAACTACTACAATAGTAATCAGCCTCATCTTCACCCTGGACATTTGTAATGGTTAAATAGGCTGCATTGGCAGAGGTATCCTTGGACCCCGTGAACCGTCCGTTGCGGTTGCTATCATAGAGAAGATATTTGGGGCTCCCTCCAGTCTTCTGTTGGTACCAATAAATGTAATTGCTGCCCACTTGGCTGCCTTGGGTCATGGTACAGGAGATCTGTGCTGGCTGTCCCGGTGAAAACGATAGTGCTGCAGGCTGAGTCAAGGTATACTGTGAGTTGGCTCCTGAGAATAAAAAAGGGAAGAGAATGAAGAGAAACTTCCTATAGATACCCTCTTGGCGTGTCTTTTGAAGAGGTGCTCTGATTGAAATCCAGACATCACTGAATTTCCATTGGGTTGGAAGGCATGCAAGAAGGTGGCTTTGATATCAGGATCAAACTGCTTTTACAGCTTGAACTTGGTGTTTTCCAAGCCTTGAATGCTACCATAGGGGGAATCAGAGGCAGGGATTCTTCCTAAATTACCTGTGCAGCATAAGAAGAAGAAGGCCAAGAGCAGAGACCAGGCCATGATGGAGAGCTGAGCGTTTTGGGAAACTCAGATTGGGAGTCTGCCATGTTCCCTTTAGACCTCCAAGAATCAGAGTCCTCCCCACTTTATGCAAATTCAGCTTGCATCTTATTAGCTGGGTTTGGATAAGAAGAATTGCACTGGAAGGAAAGACACGATTTCCTGTTACTTTTTAATCTCTTGTTTGGTTAGTCTCTCTTTGGCCCTAGTGGTACCAGTGAGTGGGCTTGTGGCAGGAGCTGGTTTCAAACTATCAGTCCGAGGTCCCCAAATGTCTCATAGCCACGTTGAGGAGAAGACCCTTCTCAAGATTTATTGATGTCAACAAACAGCTTTTGGACCAGTCCTGTTACTTGAACAACTAATTTGCAAAAGTCTTTCTTATAGCACTCATAAAATTTGGCAGTTCTTATCCCTCAGAAATAAATCCTTCGTATTTTGGAGTCGGGATGTTAACAATTGATGTTAATGCAACTGTTGCCATCCCCAGTCAAAGAAGAAATCCTGCAAACTTTTGTAATAGACAATTTGCATATCCACAGATGTATTTGGACATTCCTAAGTACTGTTGAATCTTGGGGTGCTTTTCCTTAGCATATTTTTTGCAGGCAACTCTTAGGTTCTGAACGGATTTTAGTGAAATGTTTTGTGTTAAAGCAGCCAATGAATTATTCAGAGAAAGAGCCGAATGATGCAGAATATAAGAAAGTGTCTTTCTTGGATGTGGCATTAGTGTGGTCTTTTCCCTTGGGGGACATTTGACTCCTGGGGCATTTGACTCCTCTTTGCCCCCAATAATCAGGCACTGTGATCAGTTTGCAGACATGTAGAGTTGCAACCACAAAAACAATATCAGGTGTTCTCTACAGTTGCAACAGGTTGATGGCCAAGCAAAACACTAACAAGCAAGAAGAACGTAAAAATATTAATAATGTGGAGAGAGCTCCCCCACATGGTCAAATCTCTGTTGAGACAGATTCCATTGCCTTTTCTGATATGACTTTTTTTTAAGGTTCAGAGAAGCCTACATGGGCAATCACATCTCTCAGTTTAAAATAAAGTGTTACCTCGTGGTTAATGTCATAAACTAGGAATGAGGAGATCTGTTCAGGTTCAGCCAGAGAAACCCCCTCCATGACCCTGGTCATGTGAATCTGTCTTGGCCAAATTTGCCTCTATTTCTGCTTTTGAATGGTGGGTCAGAAAAGGTGCTCAGTGGTCTTGTCTAGCAGATCAAGCGTCTCATAAAATTGAAATATAAACCATAAAAGTAACCAAACAAGAAAAGAAGCCCAGATTTAGGGTTTGGTACAAATTGCTATTTTAAATTACAAGTTGAATATGATGTGTACATCAGATCTGGTTTCTAAACTTTTTTGGTGTTTAAGAGCATTCCTATAATTTAACTAGTCATTCTTCTGTGAAGAAATCAAACCTCCTTTCCAATAAGAAGTATATAATTGATTTAGTTAATGTATTGTCAGCCTTTCGAGTTTGCTGACATGAGGAAACAGATTTGAGGATTGAGGATTTTTTGGAAAATCACTTTCCAAACTGAGGTCCGTGTTGTAGAAATACAGCACTTTGCCTGGCTTGATATGTGCACTATGATTTCAACCAGTATTAAATTCAGGAAATCAGTTTTGATTTGATGTTGTCTCTCTTCTGAAAATATTTTAACGATGCAGAGAGAGCTCCTCCACATGGTCAAATCTCTTCAGGGGAAGAAGGAACTGTTCGCAAGTAAACACAAGGGAGGTTTTTGTCTCACTTCTGCAAGAGAGTGAATCACTGTGGATACCTAACGGTGCTGCCACTGCTGTAATCACCACCACAATAATAATCAGCCTCATCTTCACCCTGGAGGTTTGTAATGGTTAAATAGGCTGCATTGGCAGAGCTGTCTATGGTCCCTGCGAAACGTCCATTTGTGTTGTCATCATAGAGCAGGAATTTGGGGCTCTCTCCAGCCTTCTGTTGGTACCAAGACATGAAATAGCTGCCCACTTGGCTGTCTCGGCTCATGACACATGAGATCTTTGCTGGTTGTCCCAGAGGAAACGATTGTGCTTCAGGCTGAGTCAAGGTATACTGTGAGTTGGCTCCTGAAAATAAAAAAAGGGAGAAGAATGAAAATGGACATTTTATAGATACACTCTTGGCATATCTGATTGAAATCCAGACATCATTGAATTTCAATTACTGGGAAAACCTTGAATGGAGTGGCTTTGATATCAGATTAAAACCACAGTTAAAGCTTGAACCTGATGCTTTCCAAACCATGACTTCTGGCAGAGATAAATTCAGAGGTGAGCATTCTTCCTAAATTACCTGTGCACCATAGGAAGAAGAAAGCCAAAAGCAGAGACCAGGCCATGATGAAGAGCTGAGCTTTATTGGAAAATCAAATTGGGAAACTGGTATTGTCCCTTTATACCCACAAGAATTGGAGTCCTCCCCCCTTTATTCAAATTCAGTTTGCATCTCATTAGCTGGATTTGGATAAGAACAACTGTACTCAAAGGATAGAGATGGGTTCCTGCTCCCGATTTTATCACTTGCTGCATTCATCTCTCTTAGAAATACTTTGGGTGACCATGTTCGGTCTAAGATCCCAGTGGATCGCTTTCTGTCCTTGTATATGATGAATAGAAGAGGACTTTTCTCAAGATCTTTTTTTATATTATCTACAAACAGACTTTCTCCCACTTTGTTTCCTGAAGAACTGATTTGCAAAATTCAGACAGAAACCATCTCAAAGTATTCATAGACGTTTCTAGGTTGTTATCTCTCCAGGAATAAATCCCTTGGAATTTCGGGTGGAATTTGTCACCATTGATACAAATTCTTCCTAAATTACCTGTGCAGCATAAGAAGGCCAAGAGCAGAGACCAGGCCATGATGGAGAGCTGAGCGTTTTGGGAAACTCAGATTGGGAGTCTGCCATGTTCCCTTTAGACCCCCAAGAATCAGAGTCCTCCCCACTTTATGCAAATTCAGCTTGCATCTTATTAGCTGGGTTTGGATAAGAAGAATTGCACTGGAAGGAAAGACACGATTTCCTGTTTCTTTTTAACCTCTTGTTTGGTTAGTCTCTCTTCGGCCCTAGTGGTACCTGTGGGTGGCCTTGTGGCAGGAGCTGGTTTCAGACTATCAGTCTGAGGTCCCCAAAGATCTCATAGGTACATTGAGGAGAAGACCTTTCTCAAGATTGATTGATGTAAACAAACAGCCTTTGGACCAATTCTGTTGCTTAAACAATTAATTTGCAAAAGTCTTTCTTATAGCACTCATAAAATTTGGTACTTCTTATCCCACAGAATTAAATCCTTCGTATTTTGGGGTCGGGATGTTAACAATTGATGTTAATGCAACTGTTGCCATCCCCAGTCAAAGAAGAAATCCTGCAAACTTTTGTAATAGACAATTTGCATATCCACAGATGTATTTGGACATTCCTAAGTACTGTTGAATCTTGGGGTGCTTTTCCTTAGCATGTTTTTTGCAGGCATCCCTTAGGTTCTGAACGGATTTTAGTGAAATGTTTTGTGTTAAAGCAGCCAATGAATTATTCAGAGAAAGAGCCGAATGAAATAGAATATAAGAAAGTGTGTTTCTTGGGTGTGGCATTAATGTGGTCTTTTCCCATGGGGTGATCTCCAGAGACATTGGACTCCCCTCTGCCCCCAATAATCAGGCATTGTGATCAATTTGCAGACATGTAGAGTTGCAACCAGAAAAACAATGTCAGGTGTTCTCTACTGTTGCAACAGGTTGATGGCCAAGAAAAACAAGAAGATCATAAAAATATGAATGATGTAGAGAGAGATCTCCCCCACATGGTCAAATCTCTGTTGAGACAGATTCCATTGCCTTTTCTGATATGATTTTCAAGAGAGGTGTGTTTTAAGGTTCAGAGAAGCCTACATGGGCAACCACATCTCTCAGTTTAAAATAAAGTGTTGTCTAGTAGTTAGTGTCATCGACTTGGAATGAAGAGATCTGTTCAGGTTCAGCCAGAGAAACCCCTTCTGTGACACTGGCCATGTCAATCAGCCTTGGCCAAATTTGCCTCTATTTCTGCTTTTGAATGGTGGGTCAGGAAAGGTTCTCAGTGGGCTTGTCTGGTAGATCAAGCATCTCATAAAATAGAAATACAAACCATAAAGGTAACCAAACAAGAAAAGAAGCCCAGATTTAGGGTTTGGTACCAATTGCTATTTTAAATTACAAGTTGAATATGATGTCTACATCAGATCTGGTTTCTAAACTTTTTGGTGGTTTAAGGGCATTCCTATAATTTGATTAGTCATTCTTCTGTGAAGAAATCAAACCTCCTTTCCAATAAGAAGTATATAATTGATTTAGTTAATGTATTGTCAGCCTTTTGAGTTTGCCCAGATGAGGAAACAGATTTGAGGATTGAGGATTTTTTGGAAAATCACTTTCCAAACTGAAATCCGTGTTGCAGAAATTCAGCAAGTTGCCTGGCTTGATATGTCCACAATCATGTCAACCAGTGTTACGTTCAGGAAATCAGTTTTAATCTGACACTGTCTCTCTTCTTAAAATATTTTAACGATGTAGAGAGAGCTCCTCCACATGGTCAAATCTTTTCAGGGGAAGAAGGAAGTGTTCGCAAGTAAGCACAAGGGAGGTTTTTGTCTCACTTCTGCAAGGGAGTGTATCACTGTGGATACCAATAGTTGCTGCCACTGACATAACCACCACCACAATAGTAATCAGCCTCATCTTCACCCTGGAGGTTTGTAATGGTTAAATAGGCTGCATTGGCAGAGCTGTCTATGGTCCCTGAGAAACGTCCATTTGTGTTGTCATCATAGAGCAGGAATTTGGGGCTCTCTCCAGCCTTCTGTTGGTACCAAGATATGTAATAGCTGCCCACTTGGCTGTCTTGGCTCATGGTACATGAGATCTTTGCTGGTTGTCCCAGAGGAAACGATTGTGCTTCAGGCTGAGTCAAGGTATACTGTGAGTTGGCTCCTGAAAATAAAAAAAGGGAGAAGAATGAAAATGGACATTTTATAGATACACTTTTGGCATATCTGATTGAAATCCAGACATCATTGAATTTCAATTACTGGGAAAACCTTGAACGGTGTGGTTTGATATCAGGTTAAAACCACAGTTAAAGCTTGAACCTGATTCTTTCAAAACCATGACTTCTATTCAGAGGTGAACATTCTTCCTAAATTACCTGTGCACCATAGGAAGAAGAAAGCCAAAAGCAGAGACCAGGCCATGATGGAGAGCTGAGCTTTATTGGAAAATCAAATTGGGAAACTGGTATTGTCCCTTTATACCCACAAGAATTGGAGTCCTCCCCCCTTTATGCAAATTCAGTTTGCATCTCATTTAGCTGGATTTGGATAAGAACAACTGTACTCAAAGGATAGAGATGGGTTCCTGCTCCCGATTTTATCACTTGCTGCATTCATCTCTCTTAGAAATACTTTGGGTGACCATGTTCGGTCTAAGATCCCAGTGGATCGCTTTCTGTCCTTGTATATGATGAATAGAAGAGGACTTTTCTCAAGATCTTTTTTTATATTATCTACAAACAGACTTTCTCCCACTTTGTTTCCTGAAGAACTGATTTGCAAAATTCAGACAGAAACCATCTCAAAGTATTCATGGACGTTTCTAGGTTGTTATCCCTCCAGGAATAAATCCCTTGGAATTGGGGTGGAATTTGTCACCATTGATACAAATTCAACTGTTATCATTCTGCAGTCAAACAACACAAATCCTGAAAAGTTTTCAAATTATGTGCTTTCAATTTTGTATTTTGGCAACTGCATTCACACATTCACCTTTAACCTTGGGCAATTTCCTTAGTATGTTGCCTGAATAGAGTCATGAGTTTGTGACATTTCCTTATGAAATGGTTTGTGTTAAAACTGCCTCTGAATTATTGAGGCCGGTTGCTGAAAGCAAGAACACATATGAAAGTGCTTTTCTGATTGTCACTGTAGTGGAGTCTCTCCCAATGGGAATTTGAATCCCCCCCATAATCTATTGGTAACATGGTGTACTTGCAAACATGTAGACATGCAACCAGAAAAACAATTTCAGGCGTTCCCTTCTTTTGCAACAGGTGGGCGGCCAAGCAAAGCTTGAAGAAGCAAAATAGGTGAGGAGGAACTTAAGGTGATGTACTGCCTTTTGGTTCTTCTCCATCATCCAAAACCTGCTGTAGACATGTAGAACTTCTAGAGCAATTAGATGGTCCCCAAAGAGAAGTCAGGATGCACGGAAAGGACTATTTTCCTGCACAAGCAGTATAGTTGCCCTAGGCAACAACTCAAAAGTGGTAATTCATCAAGATGATTTACATGTCAAGAAAGCATGAAGGGAGGGGAGAATCCCAGGAAGATGATGGGTGTTGGAGGTCAGGATCCATAATTTAATCCTCACCTCAGAGAGACTCCTGGCTTGGCATTCTTTCCCTCTTGGAGCCCTTGGAATGAAAAGGGTCCCAGACCAGCCCCTTTCCATGAGAAATATCAATTTAGTTTCCTTCTCATGAGAAATATCAATTTCCAAATGTTAATCAAAGGGGGAACAAGCAATGCTAAGATGTTACTATGTGCAATGCTTTTTATTGCAACTGTGATGAAGATGGAGAATTTATCCCTCTTTATTCCAAAATGAAATAGGACAAAGACCTTATGCATAGCAAGGCTGAGAGAAGAATTGAGTCTGTTCTTTTAAGCATGAACTCTGTGAGTATTTCCCAGGCCAGGCTGATGGTTCACTAAGGGAAGGAAGGAAGTGTTATCAAGTAAGCACAAGGGGAGGTTTTTGTCTCACTTCTGCAAGGGAGTGAATCACTGTGGATACCACCAGTTGCTGCCACTGCTATAACCACCACCACAATAGTAATCAGCCTCATCCTCACCCTGGAGGTTTGTAATGGTTAAATAGGCTGCATTGGCAGAGGCATCCTTGGACCCCGTGAACCGTCCGTTGCTGCCAGTATCATACAGAAGGTATTTGGGGCTCTCTCCAGCCTTCTGTTGGTACCAATGTATGCTATAGCTGCCCACTTGGCTGTCTCGGCTCATGGTACAGGAAATCTTTGCCGGTTGTCCCGGGGGAAATGATTGTGCTGCAGGTTGTGTCAAGGTATACTGTGAGTTGGCTGCTGAAAATACAAAAAAGGAAGAGAATGAAGGTAAATATCCTATAGACAACCGTTGGAGTATCTTTTGAAGAACTGCTCTGATTGAAAGCCAGACATCACTGAATTTCAATGGCTGGCAAAGCCTTGAATGGAGTGGCTTTGATATCAAGATCAAACCGCTGTTGCAGGTTGAACTTGGTGTTTTGCAAGCCTTGAATAGTGGCAGAGATAAATTCAGAGGTAGGGATTCTTCCTAAATTACCTGTGCACCATAAGGAGAAGAAGGCCAAGAGCAGAGACCAGGCCATGATGGAGAGCTGAGCTTTTTTGGGGAAACTCAAATTGGAAGACTGCTCTAATCCCTTTAAACCTCCAAGAATCCGAGTCCTCCCCCCTTTATGCAAATTCAGCTTGCATCTTGTTAGCATTTTTGGATAAAAAAAGGATATCACTTGAAGGAAAGACATGATTTCCTGTTTCTTTTTAACCTCTTGTTTGGTTAGTCTCTCTTCGGCCCTAGTGGTACCTGTGGGTGGCCTTGTGGCAGGAGCTGGTTTCAGACTATCAGTCTGAGCTCCCCAAAGATCTCATAGATATGTTGAGGAGAAGACCTTTCTCAAGATTCATCGATGTCAACAAACAGCCTTTCGACCAATTCTGTTGCTTGAACCACTAATTTGCAAAAGTCAGACATAAGCCTTTTTCTAGTCCTGATAATGGTTAGCAATTCTTATCCCTCCTGGAATAAATCCCCATTAATTTGGAGTCAGGATTTTAACAATTGATGCATATGCAATTGTTCCCATTCCCATTTAAACAAGAAATCCTGCAAAGATTTGCTGGGACAATTTCCGTATACACAACTATATTTGCTCATTCATAAGTAGCATTGAAACTTGGGTAAAATCCCAGTGGTTTTATCTTGCAAATCAAACATCAAATATAATTGTAATATTGACTGTAAAGGTTAAAAAGCAACCACGAAGAAACCCACTCATTTTTGGGATTTGGTAAAAATCCATCTTTTAAACGATACTGTAGTGCAAACAGGGTTCAAACTTAATTCTACCTCAGATTTTTTTTCTAAAGTGGAGTCCTTTTGCTAGTTGAAGTGCATTCCCATAAAAAGTTAACACCAGACCAGCCACCTTTGATTTTCCTTCCTGAGAAATATGTGTTATATTTTGAAATTTTGAGCAAAGGGGGAAAAAAAAACGACAATAAAAATTTACTCAATGCTTTTTTTTTATTGCAACGATGCTGAAGCTTTTGAATTTATTCAGTGTCATTTTTCCTTTTATTCAAAAGTGGTGCAGGACAAGGTCTTTATGCTTAGTAAGGCTGAGAGAAGAACTAAGTCTGTTCTAAAGTACTAACTGTAATTATTTCACAGTCATACCGATGGTTCACTAAGGGGAAGAAGGAAGTGTTTGCAAGTTAAGCACAAGGGGAGGTTTTTGTCTCACTTCTGCAAGGGAGTGTATCACTGTGGATACCGATAGTTGCTGCCACTGCCGTAATAACTACTACAATAGTAATCAGCCTCATCTTCACCCTGGACGTTTGTAATGGTTAAATAGGCTGCATTGGCAGAGGTATCCTTGGACCCCGTGAACCGTCCGTTGCTGTTGCTATCATAGAGAAGATATTTGGGGCTCCCTCCAGGCTTCTGTTGGTACCAATATATGTAATAGCTGCCCACTTGGCTGTCTTGGGTCATGGTACAGGAGATCTTTGCTGGCTGTCCCGGTGGAAACGATTGTGCCACAGGCTGAGTCAAGGTATACTGTGAGTTGGCTCCTGAGAATAAAAAAGGGAAGAGAATGAAGAGAGACGTCCTATAGTTACCCTCTTGGCGTGTCTTTTGAAGAGCTGCTCTGATTGAAATCCAGACATCACTGAATTTCCATTGGGTTGGAAGGCATGCAAGAAGGTGGCTTTGATATCAGGATCAAACCACTTTTACAGCTTGAACTTGGTGCTTTCCAAGCCTTGAATGCTTCCATAGGGGGAATCAGAGGCAGGGATTCTTCCTAAATTACCTGTGCAGCATAAGAAGAAGAAGGCCAAGAGCAGAGACCAGGCCATGATGGAGAGCTGAGCGTTTTGGGAAACTCAGATTGGGAGTCTGCCATGTTCCCTTTAGACCTCCAAGAATCAGAGTCCTCCCCACTTTATGCAAATTCAGCTTGCATCTTATTAGCTGGGTTTGGATAAGAAGAATTGCACTGGATGGAAAGACACGATTTCCTGTTTCTTTTTAATCTCTTGTTTGGTTAGTCTCTCTTCGGCCCTAGTGGTACCTGTGGGTGGCCTTGTGGCAGGAGCTGGTTTCAAACTATCAGTCTGAGGTCCCCAAAGATCTCATAGGTACATTGAGGAGAAGACCTTTCTCAAGATTGATTGATGTAAACAAACAGCCTTTGGACCAATTCTGTTGCTTGAACAACTAATTTGCAAAAGTCTTTCTTATAGCACTCATAAAATTTGGCACTTCTTATCTCTCAGAAATAAATCCTTCGTATTTTGGAGTCGGGATGTTAACAATTGATGTTAATGCAACTGTTGCCATCCCCAGTCAAAGAAGAAATCCTGCAAACTTTTGTAATAGACAATTTGCATATCCACAGATGTATTTGGACATTCCTAAGTACTGTTGAATCTTGGGGTGCTTTTCCTTAGCATATTTTTTGCAGGCAACTCTTAGGTTCTGAACGGATTTTAGTGAAATGTTTTGTGTTAAAGCAGCCAATGAATTATTCAGAGAAAGAGCCGAATGATGCAGAATATAAGAAAGTGTCTTTCTTGGATGTGGCATTAGTGTGGTCTTTTCCCTTGGGGGACATTTGACTCCTGGGGCATTTGACTCCTCTTTGCCCCCAATAATCAGGCACTGTGATCAGTTTGCAGACATGTAGAGTTGCAACCACAAAAACAATATCAGGTGTTCTCTACTGTTGCAACAGGTTGATGGCCAAGCAAAACACTAACAAGGAAGAAGAACGTAAAAATATTAATAATGTGGAGAGAGCTCCCCCACATGGTCAAATCTCTGTTGAGACAGATTCCATTGCCTTTTCTGATATGATTTTTTTTAAGGTTCAGAGAAGCCTACATGGGCAATCACATCTCTCAGTTTAAAATAAAGTGTTACCTCGTGGTTAATGTCATAAACTAGGAATGAGGAGATCTGTTCAGGTTCAGCCAGAGAAACCCCCTCCATGACCCTGGTCATGTGAATCTGTCTTGGCCAAATTTGCCTCTATTTCGGCTTTTGAATGGTGGGTCAGGAAAGGTTCTCAGTGGGCTTGTCTGGTAGATCAAGCATCTCATAAAATAGAAATACAAACCATAAAGGTAACCAAACAAGAAAAGAAGCCCAGATTTAGGGTTTGGTACCAATTGCTATTTTAAATTACAAGTTGAATATGATGTCTACATCAGATCTGGTTTCTAAACTTTTTTGGTGGTTTAAGGGCATTCCTATAATTTGATTAGTCATTCTTCTGTGAAGAAATCAAACCTCCTTTCCAATAAGAAGTATATAATTGATTTAGTTAATGTATTGTCAGCCTTTTGAGTTTGCCCAGATGAGGAAACAGATTTGAGGATTGAGGATTTTTTGGAAAACCACTTTCCAAACTGAGATCCGTGTTGCAGAAATTCAGCAAGTCGCCTGGCTTGATATGTCCACAATCATGTCAACCAGTGTTACGTTCAGGAAATCAGTTTTAATCTGACACTGTCTCTCTTCTTAAAATATTTTAACGATGTAGAGAGAGCTCCTCCACATGGTCAAATCTTTTCAGGGGAAGAAGGAAGTGTTCGCAAGTAAGCACAAGGGGAGGTTTTTGTCTCACTTCTGCAAGGGAGTGAATCACTGTGGATACCACCAGTTGCTGCCACTGCTGTAATGACCACCACAATAATAATCAGCCTCATCCTCAGCCCGGAGGTTTGTAATGGTTAAATAGGCTGCATTGGCAAAGCTGTCTATGGTCCCTGAGAAACGTCCATTTGTGTTGTCATCATAGAGCAGGAATTTGGGGCTCTCTCCAGCCTTCTGTTGGTACCAAGACATGAAATAGTTGCCCACTTGGCTGTCTCGGCTCATGACACATGAGATCTTTGCTGGTTGTCCCAGAGGAAACGATTGTGCTTCAGGCTGAGTCAAGGTATACTGTGAGTTGGCTCCTGAAAATAAAAAAAGGGAGAAGAATGAAAATGGACATTTTATAGATACACTCTTGGCATATCTGATTGAAATCCAGACATCATTGAATTTCAATTACTGGGAAAGCATTGAATGGTGTGGCTTTGATATCAGGTTAAAACCACAATTAAAGCTTGAACCTGATTCTTTCCAAACCATGACTTCTATCAGAGATAAATTCAGAGGTGAACATTCTTCCTAAATTACCTGTGCACCATAGGAAGAAGAAAGCCAAAAGCAGAGACCAGGCCATGATGGAGAGCTGAGCTTTATTGGAAAATCAAATTGGGAAACTGGTATTGTCCCTTTATACCCACAAGAATTGGAGTCCTCCCCCCTTTATTCAAATTCAGTTTGCATCTCATTAGCTGGATTTGGATAAGAACAACTGTACTCAAAGGATAGAGATGGGTTCCTGCTCCCGATTTTATCACTTGCTGCATTCATCTCTCTTAGAAATACTTTGGGTGACCATGTTCGGTCTAAGATCCCAGTGGATCGCTTTCTGTCCTTGTATATGATGAATAGAAGAGGACTTTTCTCAAGATCTTTTTTTATATTATCTACAAACAGACTTTCTCCCACTTTGTTTCCTGAAGAACTGATTTGCAAAATTCAGACAGAAACCATCTCAAAGTATTCATGGACGTTTCTAGGTTGTTATCCCTCCAGGAATAAATCCCTTGGAATTGGGGTGGAATTTGTCACCATTGATACAAATTCAACTGTTATCATTCTGCAGTCAAACAACACAAATCCTGAAAAGTTTTCAAATTATGTGCTTTCAATTTTGTATTTTGGCAACTGCATTCACACATTCACCTTTAACCTTGGGCAATTTCCTTAGTATGTTTCCTGAATAGAGTCATGAGTTTGTGACACTTCCTTATGAAATGGTTTGTGTTAAAACTGCCATTGAATTATTGAGGCCGGTTGCTGAAAGCAAGAACACATATGAAAGAGCCTTTCTGATTGTCACTGTAGCGCAGTCTCTCCCAATGGGAATTTGAATCCCCCCCATAATCTATTGGTAACATGGTGTACTTGCAAACATGTAGACATGCAACCAGAAAAACAATTTCAGGCGTTCCCTTCTTTTGCAACAGGTGGGCGGCCAAGCAAAGCTTGAAGAAGCAAAATAGGTGAGGAGGAACTTAAGGTGATGTACTGCCTTTTGGTTCTTCTCCATCATCCAAAACCTGCTGTAGACATGTAGAACTTCTAGAGCAATTAGATGGTCCCCAAAGAGAAGTCAGGATGCACGGAAAGGACTATTTTCCTGCACAAGCAGTATAGTTGCCCTAGGCAACAACTCAAAAGTGGTAATTCATCAAGATGATTTACATGTCAAGAAAGCATGAAGGGAGGGGAGAATCCCAGGAAGATGATGGGTGTTGGAGGTCAGGATCCATAATTTAATCCTCACCTCAGAGAGACTCCTGGCTTGGCATTCTTTCCCTCTTGGAGCCCTTGGAATGAAAAGGGTCCCAGACCAGCCCCTTTCCATGAGAAATATCAATTTAGTTTCCTTTCCATGAGAAATATCAATTTCCAAATTTTAATCAAAGGGGGAACAAGCAATGCTAAGATGTTACTATGTGCAATGCTTTTTATTGCAACTGTGATGAAGATGGAGAATTTATCCCTCTTTATTCCAAAATGAAACAGGACAAAGACCTTATGCATAGCAAGGCTGAGAGAAGAATTGAGTCTGTTCTTTTAAGCATGAACTCTGTGAGTATTTCCCAGGCCAGGCTGATGGTTCACTAAGGGAAGGAAGGAAGTGTTCTCAAGTAAGCACAAGGGGAGGTTTTTGTCTCACTTCTGCAAGGGAGTGAATCACTGTGGATACCACCAGTTGCTGCCACTGCTATAACCACCACTACAATAGTAATCAGCCTCATCTTCACCCTGGAGGTTTGTAATGGTTAAATAGGCTGCATTGGCAGAGGCATCCTTGGATCCCGTGAACCGGCCGTTGCTGTTGCTATCATACAGAAGGTATTTGGGGCTCTCTCCAGCCTTCTGTTGGTACCAATCTATGCTATAGCTGCCCACTTGGCTGTCTCGGCTCATGGTACAGGAGACCTTTGCCGGTTGTCCCGGGGCAAACGATTGTGCTGCAGGTTGTGTCAAGGTATACTGTGAGTTGGCTGCTGAAAATACAAAAAAGGAAGAGAATGAAGGTAAACATCCTATAGATACACCCTTGGAGTATCTTTTGAAGAGCTGCTCTGATTGAAAGCCAGATATCTCTGAATTTCAATTGCTGGCAAAGCCTTGAATGGAGTGGCTTTGATATCAGGATCAAACCGCTGTTGCAGGTTGAACTTGGTGTTTTCCAAGCCTTGAATGGTGGCAGAGATAAATTCAGAGGTAGGGATTGTTCCTAAATTACCTGTGCACCATAAGGAGAAGAAGGCCAAGAGCAGAGACCAGGCCATGATGGAGAGCTGAGCTTTTTTGGGGAAACTCAAATTGGAAGACTGCTCTAGTCCCTTTAAACCTCCAAGAATCTGAGTCCTCCCCCCTTTATGCAAATTCAGCTTGCATCTTGTTAGCATTTTTTGGATAAAAAAAGGATATCGTTTGAAGGAAAGACATGATTTCCTGTTTCTTTTTAACCTCTTGTTTGGTTAGTCTCTCTTTGGCCCCAATGGTACCTCTGGGTGGCCTTGTGGCAGGAGCTGGTTTCAGACTATCAGTCCGAGGTCCCCAAAGATCTCATAGGTACATTGAGGAGAAGACCTTTCTCAAAATTCATTGATGTCAACAAACAGCCTTTCGACCAATTCTGTTACTTGAACCACTAATTTGCAAAAGTCTTTCTTATAGCACTCATAAAATTTAGCAGTTCTTATCCCTCAGAAATAAATCCTTAGTATTTTGGGGTCGGGAGTTTACAATTGATGCATATGCACTTGTTGACATCCCCAGTTAAACAAGAAATCCTGCAAAGTTTTGCAATAGACAGCTTGCATATCCACAGATGTATTTGGATATTCCTAAGTACTGTTGAATCTTGGGTGCTTTTCCTTAGCAGGTTGTTTCCATGCAACCCTTAGGTTCTGAAAGGAGTTTAGTGAAATGTTTTGTGTTAAAGCAGCCAATGAATTATTCAGAGAAAGAGCCGAATGAAATAGAATATAAGAAAGTGTGTTTCTTGGGTGTGGCATTAATGTGGTCTTTTCCCATGGGGTGATCTCCAGAGACATTGGACTCCCCTCTGCCCCCAATAATCAGGCATTGTGATCAATTTGCAGACATGTAGAGTTGCAACCAGAAAAACAATGTCAGGTGTTCTCTACGGTTGCAACAGGTTGATGGCCAAGAAAAACAAGAAGATCATAAAAATATGAATGATGTAGAGAGAGATCTCCCCCACATGGTCAAATCTCTGTTGAGACAGATTCCATTGCCTTTTCTGATATGATTTTCAAGAGAGGTGTGTTTTAAGGTTCAGAGAAGCCTACATGGGCAACCACATCTCTCAGTTTAAAATAAAGTGTTGTCTAGTAGTTAGTGTCATCGACTTGGAATGAAGAGATCTGTTCAGGTTCAGCCAGAGAAACCCCTTCTGTGACACTGGCCATGTCAATCAGCCTTGGCCAAATTTGCCTCTATTTCTGCTTTTGAATGGTGGGTCAGGAAAGGTTCTCAGTGGGCTTGTCTGGTAGATCAAGCATCTCATAAAATAGAAATACAAACCATAAAGGTAACCAAACAAGAAAAGAAGCCCAGATTTAGGGTTTGGTACCAATTGCTATTTTAAATTACAAGTTGAATATGATGTCTACATCAGATCTGGTTTCTAAACTTTTTGGTGGTTTAAGGGCATTCCTATAATTTGATTAGTCATTCTTCTGTGAAGAAATCAAACCTCCTTTCCAATAAGAAGTATATAATTGATTTAGTTAATGTATTGTCAGCCTTTTGAGTTTGCCCAGATGAGGAAACAGATTTGAGGATTGAGGATTTTTTGGAAAATCACTTTCCAAACTGAGATCCGTGTTGCAGAAATTCAGCAAGTTGCCTGGCTTGATATGTCCACAATCATGTCAACCAGTGTTACGTTCAGGAAATCAGTTTTAATCTGATGTTGTCTCTCTTCTTAAAATATTTTAACGATGTAGAGAGAGCTCCTCCACATGGTCAAATCTTTTCAGGGGAAGAAGGAAGTGTTCGCAAGTAAGCACAAGGGGAGGTTTTTGTCTCACTTCTGCAAGGGAGTGTATCACTGTGGATACCAATAGTTGCTGCCCCTGCTATAACCACCACCACAATAGTAATCAGCCTCATCTTCACCCTGGAGGTTTGTAATGGTTAAATAGGCTGCATTGGCAGAGGCTTCCTTGGATCCCGTGAACCGGCCGTTGCTGTTGCTATCATAGAGAAGGTATTTGGGGCTCTCTCCAGCCTTCTGTTGGTACCAAGATATGCTATAGCTGCCCACTTGGCTGTCTTGGCTCATGACACATGAGATCTTTGCTGGTTGTCCCAGGGGAAACGATTGTGCTTCAGGCTGAGTCAAGGTATACTGTGAGTTGGCTCCTGAAAATAAAAAAGGGAGAAGAATGAAAATGGACATTTTATAGATACACTCTTGGCATATCTGATTGAAATCCAGACATCATTGAATTTCAATTACTGGGAAAACCTTGAATGCAGTGGCTTTGATATCAGATTAAAACCACAGTTAAAGCTTGAACCTGATGCTTTCCAAACCATGACTTCTATTCAGAGGTGAGCATTCTTCCTAAATTACCTGTGCACCATAGGAAGAAGAAAGCCAAAAGCAGAGACCAGGCCATGATGGAGAGCTGAGCTTTATTGGAAAATAAAATTGGGAAACTGGTGTAGTCCCTTTATAATGACAAGAAATTGAGTCCTCCCCCCTTTATGCAAATTCAGTTTGCATCTCATTAGCTGGATTTGGATAAGAACAACTATACTCAAAGGATAGAGATGGGTTCCTGCTCCCGATTTTATCACTTGCTGCATTCATCTCTCTTAGAAATACTTTGGGTGACCATGTTCGGTCTAAGATCCCAGTGGATCGCTTTCTGTCCTTGTATATGATGAATAGAAGAGGACTTTTCTCAAGATCTTTTTTTATATTATCTACAAACAGACTTTCTCCCACTTTGTTTCCTGAAGAACTGATTTGCAAAATTCAGACAGAAACCATCTCAAAGTATTCATGGACGTTTCTAGGTTGTTATCCCTCCAGGAATAAATCCCTTGGAATTTGGGGTGGAATTTGTCACCATTGATACAAATTCAACTGTTATCATTCTGCAGTCAAACAACACAAATCCTGAAAAGTTTTCAAATTATGTACTTTCAATTTTGTATTTTGGCAACTGCATTCACACATTCACCTTTAACCTTGGGCAATTTCCTTAGTATGTTTCCTGAATAGAGTCATGAGTTTGTGACACTTCCTTATGGAATGGTTTGTGTTAAAACTGCCATTGAATTATTGAGGCCAGTTGCTGAAAGCAAGAACACATATGAAAGTGCCTTTCTGATTGTCACTGTAGTGGAGTCTCTCCCAATGGGAATTTGAATCCCCCCCATAATCTATTGGTAACATGGTGTACTTGCAAACATGTAGACATGCAACCAGATAAACAATTTCAGGCGTTCCCTTCTTTTGCAACAGGTGGGCGGCCAAGCAAAGCTTGAAGAAGCAAAATAGGTGAGGAGGAACTTAAGGTGATGTACTGCCTTTTGGTTCTTCTCCATCATCCAAAACCTGCTGTAGACATGTAGAACTTCTAGAGCAATTAGATGGTCCCCAAAGATAAGTCAGGATGCACGGAAAGGACTATTTTCCTGCACAAGCAGTATAGTTGCCCTAGGCAACAACTCAAAAGTGGTAATTCATCAAGATGATTTACATGTCAAGAAAGCATGAAGGGAGGGGAGAATCCCAGGAAGATGATGGGTGTTGGAGGTCAGGATCCATAATTTAATCCTCACCTCAGAGAGACTCCTGGCTTGGCATTCTTTCCCTCTTGGAGCCCTTGGAATGAAAAGGGTCCCAGACCAGCCCCTTTCCATGAGAAATATCAATTTCCAAATTTTAATCAAAGGGGGAACAAACAATGCTAAGATGTTACTATGTGCAATGCTTTTTATTGCAACTGTGATGAAGATGGAGAATTTATCCCTCTTTATTCCAAAATGAAATAGGACAAAGACCTTATGCATAGCAAGGCTGAGAGAAGAATTGAGTCTGTTCTTTTAAGCATGAATTCTGTGAGTATTTCCCAGGCCAGGCTGATGGTTCACTAAGGGAAGGAAGGAAGTGTTCTCAAGTAAGCACAAGGGGAGGTTTTTGTCTCACTTCTGCAAGGGAGTGAATCACTGTGGATACCACCAGTTGCTGCCACTGCCATAACCACCACCACAATAGTAATCAGCCTCATCTTCACCCTGGAGGTTTGTAATGGTTAAATAGGCTGCATTGGCAGAGGCATCCTTGGATCCCGTGAACCGGCCGTTGCTGTTGCTATCATACAGAAGGTATTTGGGGCTCTCTCCAGCCTTCTGTTGGTACCAATCTATGCTATAGCTGCCCACTTGGCTGTCTCGGCTCATGGTACAGGAGACCTTTGCCGGTTGTCCCGGGGGAAACGATTGTGCTGCAGGTTGTGTCAAGGTATACTGTGAGTTGGCTGCTGAAAATACAAAAAAGGAAGAGAATGAAGGTAAACATCCTATAGATACACCCTTGGAGTATCTTTTGAAGAACTGCTCTGATTGAAAGCCAGACATCACTGAATTTCAATTGCTGGCAAAGCCTTGAATGGAGTGGCTTTGATATCAGGATCAAACCGCTGTTGCAGGTTGAACTTGGTGTTTTCCAAGCCTTGAATGGTGGCAGAGATAAATTCAGAGGTAGGGATTCTTCCTAAATTACCTGTGCAGCATAAGAAGAAGAAGGCCAAGAGCAGAGACCAGGCCATGATGGAGAGCTGAGCTTTTTTGGGGAAACTCAAATTGGAAGACTGCTCTAGTCCCTTTAAACCTCCAAGAATCCGAGTCCTCCCCCCTTTATGCAAATTCAGCTTGCATCTTGTTAGCATTTTTTGGATAAAAAAAGGATATCGCTTGAAGGAAAGACATGATTTCCTGTTTCTTTTTAACCTCTTGTTTGGTTAGTCTCTCTTTGGCCCTAGTGGTACCTGTGGGTGGGCTTGTGGCAGGAGCTGGTTTCAGACTATCAGTCCGAGGTCCCCAAAGATCTCATAGATACATTGAGGAGAAGACCTTTCTCAAGATTCATTGATGTCAATGAACAGCCTTAGGACCAGTCCTGTTGCTTGAACAACTAATTTGCAAAAGTCTTTCTTATAGCACTCACAATATTTGGCAGTTCTTATCCCTCAGAAATAAATCCTTCGTATTTTGGGGTCGGGAGTTTACAATTGATGCATATGCACTTGTTGACATCCCCAGTTAAACAAGAAATCCTGCAAAGTTTTGCAATAGACAGCTTGCATATCCACAGATGTATTTGGATATTCCTAAGTACTGTTGAATCTTGGGTGCTTTTCCTTAGCAGGTTGTTTCCATGCAACCCTTAGGTTCTGAAAGGAGTTTAGTGAAATGTTTTGTGTTAAAGCAGCCAATGAATTATTCAGAGAAAGAGCCGAATGAAATAGAATATAAGAAAGTGTGTTTCTTGGGTGTGGCATTAATGTGGTCTTTTCCCATGGGGTGATCTCCAGAGACATTGGACTCCCCTCTGCCCCCAATAATCAGGCATTGTGATCAATTTGCAGACATGTAGAGTTGCAACCAGAAAAACAATGTCAGGTGTTCTCTACGGTTGCAACAGGTTGATGGCCAAGAAAAACAAGAAGATCATAAAAATATGAATGATGTAGAGAGAGATCTCCCCCACATGGTCAAATCTCTGTTGAGACAGATTCCATTGCCTTTTCTGATATGATTTTCAAGAGAGGTGTGTTTTAAGGTTCAGAGAAGCCTACATGGGCAACCACATCTCTCAGTTTAAAATAAAGTGTTGTCTAGTAGTTAGTGTCATCGACTTGGAATGAAGAGATCTGTTCAGGTTCAGCCAGAGAAACCCCTTCTGTGACACTGGCCATGTCAATCAGCCTTGGCCAAATTTGCCTCTATTTCTGCTTTTGAATGGTGGGTCAGGAAAGGTTCTCAGTGGGCTTGTCTGGTAGATCAAGCATCTCATAAAATAGAAATACAAACCATAAAGGTAACCAAACAAGAAAAGAAGCCCAGATTTAGGGTTTGGTACCAATTGCTATTTTAAATTACAAGTTGAATATGATGTCTACATCAGATCTGGTTTCTAAACTTTTTGGTGGTTTAAGGGCATTCCTATAATTTGATTAGTCATTCTTCTGTGAAGAAATCAAACCTCCTTTCCAATAAGAAGTATATAATTGATTTAGTTAATGTATTGTCAGCCTTTTGAGTTTGCCCAGATGAGGAAACAGATTTGAGGATTGAGGATTTTTTGGAAAATCACTTTCCAAACTGAGATCCGTGTTGCAGAAATTCAGCAAGTTGCCTGGCTTGATATGTCCACAATCATGTCAACCAGTGTTACGTTCAGGAAATCAGTTTTAATCTGATGTTGTCTCTCTTCTTAAAATATTTTAACGATGCAGAGAGAGCTCCTCCACATGGTCAAATCTTTTCAGGGGAAGAAGGAAGTGTTCGCAAGTAAGCACAAGGGGAGGTTTTTGTCTCACTTCTGCAAGGGAGTGTATCACTGTGGATACCAATAGTTGCTGCCACTGCTATAACCACCACCACAATAGTAATCAGCCTCATCTTCACCCTGGAGGTTTGTAATGGTTAAATAGGCTGCATTGGCAGAGCTGTCTATGGTCCCTGAGAAACGTCCATTTGTGTTGTCATCATAGAGCAGGAATTTGGGGCTCTCTCCAGCCTTCTGTTGGTACCAATATATGCTATAGCTGTCCACTTGGCTGTCTTGGCTCATGGTACATGAGATCTTTGCTGGTTGTCCCAGAGGAAACGATTGTGCTTCAGGCTGAGTCAAGGTATACTGTGAGTTGGCTCCTGAAAATAAAAAAAGGGAGAAGAATGAAAATGGACATTTTATAGATACACTCTTGGCATATCTGATTGAAATCCAGACATCATTGAATTTCAATTACTGGGAAAACCTTGAATGCAGTGGCTTTGATATCAGATTAAAACCACAGTTAAAGCTTGAACCTGATGCTTTCCAAACCATGACTTCTATTCAGAGGTGAGCATTCTTCCTAAATTACCTGTGCACCATAGGAAGAAGAAAGCCAAAAGCAGAGACCAGGCCATGATGGAGAGCTGAGCTTTATTGGAAAATAAAATTGGGAAACTGGTGTAGTCCCTTTATAATGACAAGAAATTGAGTCCTCCCCCCTTTATGCAAATTCAGTTTGCATCTCATTAGCTGGATTTGGATAAGAACAACTATACTCAAAGGATAGAGATGGGTTCCTGCTCCCGATTTTATCACTTGCTGCATTCATCTCTCTTAGAAATACTTTGGGTGACCATGTTCGGTCTAAGATCCCAGTGGATCGCTTTCTGTCCTTGTATATGATGAATAGAAGAGGACTTTTCTCAAGATCTTTTTTTATATTATCTACAAACAGACTTTCTCCCACTTTGTTTCCTGAAGAACTGATTTGCAAAATTCAGACAGAAACCATCTCAAAGTATTCATGGACGTTTCTAGGTTGTTATCCCTCCAGGAATAAATCCCTTGGAATTTGGGGTGGAATTTGTCACCATTGATACAAATTCAACTGTTATCATTCTGCAGTCAAACAACACAAATCCTGAAAAGTTTTCAAATTATGTACTTTCAATTTTGTATTTTGGCAACTGCATTCACACATTCACCTTTAACCTTGGGCAATTTCCTTAGTATGTTTCCTGAATAGAGTCATGAGTTTGTGACACTTCCTTATGGAATGGTTTGTGTTAAAACTGCCATTGAATTATTGAGGCCAGTTGCTGAAAGCAAGAACACATATGAAAGTGCCTTTCTGATTGTCACTGTAGTGGAGTCTCTCCCAATGGGAATTTGAATCCCCCCCATAATCTATTGGTAACATGGTGTACTTGCAAACATGTAGACATGCAACCAGATAAACAATTTCAGGCGTTCCCTTCTTTTGCAACAGGTGGGCGGCCAAGCAAAGCTTGAAGAAGCAAAATAGGTGAGGAGGAACTTAAGGTGATGTACTGCCTTTTGGTTCTTCTCCATCATCCAAAACCTGCTGTAGACATGTAGAACTTCTAGAGCAATTAGATGGTCCCCAAAGAGAAGTCAGGATGCACGGAAAGGACTATTTTCCTGCACAAGCAGTATAGTTGCCCTAGGCAACAACTCAAAACTGGTAATTCATCAAGATGATTTACATGTCAAGAAAGCATGAAGGGAGGGGAGAATCCCAGGAAGATGATGGGTGTTGGAGGTCAGGATCCATAATTTAATCCTCAACTCAGAGAGACTCCTGGCTTGGCATTCTTTCCCTCTTGGAGCCCTTGGAATGAAAAGGGTCCCAGACCAGCCCCTTTCCATGAGAAATATCAATTTAGTTTCCTTCTCATGAGAAATATCAATTTCCAAATGTTAATCAAAGGGGGAACAAACAATGTTAAGATGTTACTATGTGCAATGCTTTTTATTGCAACTGTGATGAAGATGGAGAATTTATCCCTCTTTATTCCAAAATGAAATAGGACAAAGACCTTATGCATAGCAAGGCTGAGAGAAGAATTGAGTCTGTTCTTTTAAGCATGAACTCTGTGAGTATTTCCCAGGCCAGGCTGATGGTTCACTAAGGGAAGGAAGGAAGTGTTCTCAAGTAAGCACAAGGGGAGGTTTTTGTCTCGCTTCTGCAAGGGAGTGAATCACTGTGGATACCACCAGTTGCTGCCACTGCTGTAACCACCACCACAATAATAATCAGCCTCATCCTCACCCTGGAGGTTTGTAATGGTTAAATAGGCTGCATTGGCAGAGGCATCCTTGGACCCTGTGAACCGTCCGTTGCTGCCAGTATTATACAGAAGGTATTTGGGGCTCTCTCCAGCCTTCTGTTGGTACCAATATATGCTATAGCTGCCCACTTGGCTGTCTTGGCTCATGGTACATGAGATCTTTGCTGGCTGTCCCGGTGGAAACGATTGTGCCACAGGCTGAGTCAAGGTATACTGTGAGTTGGCTCCTGAGAATAAAAAAGGAAGAGAATGAAGAGAGATGTCCTATAGATACCCTCTTGGCGTGTCTTTTGAAGAGCTGCTGTGATTGAAATCCAGACATCACTGAATTTCCATTGGGTTGGAAGGCATGCAAGAAGGTGGCTTTGATATCAGGATCAAACCACTTTTACAGCTTGAACTTGGTGCTTTCAAAGCCTTGAATGCTGGCAGTGCTAAATTCAGAGGTAGGGATTTTCTTAAATTACCTGTGCACCATAAGAAGAAGAAGGCCAAGAGCAGAGACCAGGCCATGATGGAGAGCTGAGCTTTATTGGGGAAACTCAAATTGGAAGACTGCTCTAGTCCCTTTAAACCTGCAAGAATCTGAGTCCTCCCCCCTTTATGCAAATTCAGCTTGCATCCTCTTAGCAGTTTTTGGATAAAAAAAGGATATCGCTTGAAGGAAAGACATGGTTTCCTGTTTCTTTTTAACCTCTTGTTTGGTTAGTCTCTCTTTGGCCCTAGTGGTATCTGTGGGTGGCCTTGTGGCAGGAGCTGGTTTCAAACTATCAGTCTGAGGTCCCCAAAGATCTCATAGATACGTTGAGGAGAAGACCTTTCTCAAGATTCATTGATGTCAATGAACAGCCTTTGGACCAATCCTGTTGCTTGAACAACTAATTTGCAAAAGTCTTTCTTATAGCACTCACAATATTTGGCAGTTCTTATCCCTCAGAAATAAATCCTTAGTATTTTGGGGTCGGGAGTTTAACAATTGATGCATATGCACTTGTTGACATCCCCAGTTAAACAAGAAATCCTGCAAAGTTTTGCAATAGACAACAACCTGGAGGTTTGTAATGGCTAAATAGGCTGCATTTGCAGAGGCGCCTTTGGACCCCGTGAACCATCCGTTGCTGCCAGTATCATACAGAAGGTATGTGGGGCTCTCTCCAGCCTTCTGTTGGTACCAATATATGCTATAGCTGCCCACTTGGCTGTCTTGGCTCATGGTACATGAGATCTTTGCTGATTATCTTGGGGGAAATGATTGTGCCACAGGTTGAGTCAAGGTATACTGTGAGTTGCTCCTGAAAATACAAAAAAGGAAGAGAATGAAGGAGGAGATCCTATAGACCCACTCTTGGTGTATCTTTCAAAGAGCTGCTTTGATTGAAATCCAGACATCACTGAATTGCTGGGAAAGCCTAGAATGAAGTTTCTTTGATATCAGGATAAAGCCCCCATTACAGCTTGAGCCTGATGGTTTCCAACCCGTGACTGCTGGCAGTGGTAAATTATGAAGTGAACATTCTTCCTAAATTACCTGTGCAACAGAAGAAGAAGAAGACCAAGAGCAGAGACCAGCTTTTTGAGGAAATTCAAATTGGAAGAATGCTCTAGTCCCTTTAAACCCCCAAGAACCTCACTTGCCAAACTGAGATCCATGTTCCAGAAATTCAGCACTTTACCTGGCTTGATAAGTCCACAATCAAGTCAACCAGTGTTAAGTTCAGGAAGTCAGTTTTAATCTGATGTTGTCTCTCTTCTTAACATATTTTAACCATCCTCCACATGGTCAAACCTCTTCAGGGGAAGAAGGCCTTTGGACCAATCCTGTTATTTGAACAACTCATTTGCAAAATTCAGACAAAACTTTCTCAAAATAGTGGTAAAGGTTTTTAAGTTCTTATCCCACTCGGACTAAATCTCCAGTAATTTGGGGTGGAGGATGTCACCATTTATATACATTCAATTGTTGCCATCCCCCGTCAAACAAAACATCCTACAAAGTTTTGCTATAGACAATTCAGCCATGGAATTATTCGGACAAGGTGCTGAATGAAATAGCTTATAAGAAAGTGTATTTCTGTGTGTGGCATTTTTTGAATAGGGTGTTCCCCAGGGAGATTTAACACCTCCTCTCCCAATCTATAGGCAACATAGTGTGCTTGCAGACATGCAACCAGAAAAACAATTGCAGGTGTTCTCTTCAGTTGCAACTAGTGGGTAGCCAAGCAGAGCAAGAAGGAGCAAAACTGGGCAGGAGGAAGTTAAGGTGATACATTACTTTATGGTTCTGCTCCATCATCTGAGACATGTTGCAGACATGTAGAACTTCTAGAGCAATGAGATGGACCCAAATGGGAAGCAGGATGCATGGAAAGGAATATTTTCCTGCTTAAGGTGCATAATTGCCATGAGACAACAATTCGAAAGTAGGACAGTTCTGCATTCCTCAAGATGATTCCCATGTCAAGAAATGTCTGGTTGCATCTGTGAAAGGGTGAAAGGGAGAGAGGGGAGAATCATGGGAAGATGACAAGGTCTTGGAGGTCGGGAATCCATAATATATATAAAAAAGTCTTTCATCAAAATTTAATTGTGGAATGTGAAGCTTCTCACCGATACCATCGCAATGCTTCCTATTCTGTCTTCCTGATCCATATCTGACCATCACGGCTCCAGATCCGCCATAGTGGCCGATTTCCTTCCTGCTGGCATCAAGGGGTTTCTTCTTATCTGGAGATCACTCTTCTCCTCGTCATCTCCGAAGCTTCCCCTCTATCTTGTCAGTCCTTCCAGGATTAATGGTGCCCTTTATGAGCTTCCAAGCAGGAAAACTCGGGCCATAGGAACAGAGCCCTGTTCTTTTGCCCCTGCAGTCAACCATGACATCACCACCGGAAGTCCTCAGGAATCCATAATGTAGACCTCATCCCAGAGACATTCTTGGCTTGGCATTCCCCTCCCCTCCCTCTTGGAAAAGGAAGATCTTCCTTCTTGGGACAGTTGAACTTCTCCAAGGCAGCCCAGAAGGTTGAATGCCACAGAAGAGGTTTTTGCTGCACTTCCCCCTTAGTTTGTATCACTGTGCACTGATTATTGTCAAACACCTGGCAGTAATATACTGCTTCGTCCTGTGCTTGGGCTCTGGAGATGCTTAGGGTGGCCGTGTTACCAGAGTTGGTGCCGGAGAATCGGTCTGAGATCCCTGTTGGCCTCTGGTTATCATTATATATAATCAGAACAGGAGGATCTCCAGGCTTCTGCTGGTACCAGTGAACATTCTTTCTTGCAATGTTGTTTGCTGAACAAGTGATCCTTTCATTCTGTTCCAGAGGGACAGACACGGATGACGGCTGGGTCAGGACATACTGGGCAAAGGATCCTATGCAAAGAAACAAACAAAGGAATGAATAATCTCTTGTGCAAAAGAACATTTTTCACTTGATGACACCTCTAAACAACACTGCCTCTTCTTTTACAGCACCTGAGGAATTCACCAGCAACGAGAGAAGGAAGGAAGCCCAGAACATGATGAGAAATCTGATGCACTTTCCTTCTGAGGGCAAAAAAAGTCATCTGCTTCAACTCTTGTGCCTTCCTTTTATATGTCACAAGTCTTGTGACCAACCCCCCGATGCAAAACATTGGCTTTGAAGTAGTTGGTGTAGTAGTAGACGAGCCATGGTGGCGCAGTGGTTATTTCAGGCTGACTCTGCCCACAGCCAGGAGTTCAATCCTGCTGGGCTCAAGGTAGACTCAACCTTCCATCCTTCCAAGATCAGTAAAATGAGGACCCAGATTGTTGGGGGCAAGAGGCTGACTCTGTAAACCGCTTAGAGAGGGCTGGAAAGCATTACGAAGCGGTATACAATTCTAGGCTCTTTTTTACTGTACTGTACTGTACTCCTCTCCTCTCTCTCCTCTCCTCTCCTCTCCTCTCCACTCCACTCCACTCCACTCCACTCCACTCCATTCTATTCTATTTCAAGGCACAGTGGTTAGAATACCAGAAGTTCAATCCTGACTGGCTCAGAATTGACTCAGTCTTCCATCCTTCCGAGTTCAGTAAAATGAGGACCCAGATTTTTTGGGGTGGGGCAATTGGCTGACTCTGTATGTTTAGTGTATTGTAGAGAAGGATTAGGGGGATAGAGTAATTGTCTTTCATTACCTGTGGGATTCTCATAGAGAAGAAGGGACTGACTTACTTTCCTAAGCACCTTCTAGCCCTATAAGTCTATTGTTCTATGTATACACAATCATTCTATGTTACATGCTTGCACAATTCCCACTTAACTCTTTGGAAGCAACTATGCTAAAGCAGTTCACCTCAACCACAATTATATAGAAAGGTCTCTTGAAAAATAACATAAAATTTTACCCTAAGAATCCTATTTTCACACTGGGTTTTTTTTTTGGCACTGGAGGTCAACCATCCCCAAATCAACATTATGCTAAGATCATCTAACTCTCTGGAGATGTCGATAATGCTAGGAAAGGTGGAAGGAAAGAGGAGAAGAGGACAAACAACACCAACTGCTTACAGTGGCAATGGGTCATTCAACCACTGGAAAAGCAGAAAAACAAGCTGGAAGATACAGAACCTTGGAGACCGTCGACATAGTGGGTCATTAACACAGGGTTAGGATGCTATGGGTCCACCCAGGTTCAGGAGAACCCATAGCTCATGTTATGGCTGATTCAGAGAACCGCCAAATCCCACCCCTGGCTGGCACCCCTCACCCTGCTCCCCGTCCCAGGAGTCTCCACTTGGCCCGTTTTGGATGCGAGGTAAGTGCAGGGCCCACACAGAAGCTCAGGGAGGGTGAAAAAAGCAGGCCTATCGGAAGTTCTGGAAGCCCGAAACAGGCCCAGGAGAGAGCTCCAGAGAGTCTCTGGAGCCCGGAGGAGGCCGTTTTTGCCCTCCCAGAAGCTCAAGGACAGCCTCAGGAGCCAGGGGAAAGTGAAAAAGCCCCCTCTCTGTGGTGAAGGAGGCTGACATGGCCACGCCCATCACTGGCCACGCCCACCCAGCAAGCGGGCAGAGAACCAATTGCTGAAATATTTGAAGCTCACCCCTGCATGAACATCAACTTCAACTTGATGGCCCATAATCAATGAAACCCAATTGGGTACCCCATCTATTCTCTCTCTGGTTCCTGCATTCTAACCATGCAATAGTTAGTGAATGGATAAGTGCCTCCAAAACCAAAACAGAAGTTTTGTCTCGCTTCCTCCTCTGCCTGTTTCACTGTGGCCAGTGATACGTGCCATCCCAGCGTAAGAGACAATAGTAGATGGCCTCATCCTCAGCCTGGGCCCTGGCGATGCTTAACACAGCTGTATTTCCAGATACCGAGCCTGAATACCGTTCTGAGATTCCTGCTGGCCTGGTAGCTCCACCGTAAATAATGAGCTTAGGCATCTTGCCCGGCTGGTGTTGAAACCATTGCTGAAAATTGGCGTCCATGTTAGTCCCCGTGCAAGTGATCTCGATATTTTGTCCCAGAGGCACGGAGGTGGACTGGGGTTGGTCCACCAAGGGAGAACCTGCAGAGAGAAACGTAATTGATAAACCAAGCAAGGTTCCACTGGAGGAGAACGAGATCTTCTTTTGTAGTACCTGAGCAAAAGTTGAACAACACAAAGGAGAACGGTAGCCAGATCATCATGGGCGTCCAGAAAAACACAACTTCCTAAAGCTTAGGATCTCCTCTGGTTCGGACCTTCTCTTTCCCTCTTAAACCTTGTGGGACCTTCCGATCCAAGCTCATATTCAAATCATTTCCCCCTTAAAAAGCACCATCCCCTCTTCACTCCTCCATTCTTGCAGAAGCTACAAAATAAAGTGAGAGTCCCAATTCTTGATCGAGATTTGAGAGGAGGAGCTTACAGTTGACCAGATGTTGATAAAATACATTTCCAAAGCTTGTCCCAATTTGTTATCCAGGTGGGAGTTCTAGTTCATTCATAACTGAAAGGTGCTATAAGCACATGCAGAAAAGACCCTACCCCTTTGTACTCCCAACTGAGAACACATGGTTTTTGTTACAAAATGCATATCTTTGGGGATGTGGCAAGGGTAGAAGAAGGAGGAGAGGAGGAGGAGGAGAAAAGGAGGAAGAGAAGGGGAAGAGGAGGAGAAGAAAGGGAGAAGAAAGGGAGAAGGAGAAGAAAGGGAGAAGGAGAAGAGGAAGAGGAGGAGGAGGAGGAGGAGGGAAAGAGGTGCCAAGAACTAATGTATATTTCTGGCATTAATTATATTCATTATATTTATTCATAGCTCTTTTGGTTTCCTCTGTGTTGGAGACTTCCAAAAGTTGCAGGTGTTAGAACTTCACAGACTGTTAGATAGATATGGTTGATCAGGATTCTTTATTTAAGACTCAGGGTTGCAATAATACTGCATCTCATTACTTTGAGGCGTGTGCCCTCCGGTGTCTATATTCATCATGGCTATAAATGCTTTTCTTTATCAGGGCTGGGTAAATATTCAGTACTTCAAATCTATTTGGGCTTGAGATTGGGCAAATCAGCCGTTTGACTTCATTTATCCAATCAAAAATTTGAGTCCTAACACAAAGTGAAAATATACATAATTTAAAAAGCCCTAGGCATTTCTGATAGTAAAAAAAAAAAACAATTTGTAATAATGATGATGAAAATTGGACTTTAAAGAAGATGGATAGGAAGATTATTGATGCCTTTGAACTTTGATGTCCAAGATGTTCCCTGGACAGACAGAAAAAAACAAACTAATGGATCATTGAACAAAGAATGGTTAGAAGATTGAAGACTAAATTATATGAAGAACCGTTACAGGAACTGGGCATGGCTAATCTAGTGAAGAGAAGAAAAATAATGTAAAAGAATATTTTTATTAGGTATGATGAAAGGGAATTTGAGTAAAGATAAAAGATACCTTATTGTACACATATTAACTGCAGCAAGAATCATTTTTGCACAAAGTTGGAAGAGCGATAAAACACAATCAGGTGAAGCTTTAATTCAGAAAATAATGGATTGTGGAGAGCTAGACAAATTCATGATGGAATTAAAAGGCAAAGATGATCGAGAATACTATGCGATATGGGATAGGTGACATGAATGGGTGGAGAATAAAGATAAAAATGATGTATAGTCACAAAATGAGAAATATGTATATACAATGACGCAATTATTGTTAATGGAAATGACAGCTTTGTATTTTTGGTTTTTAAAGAATAAAAATGATTTAAAAAATGGAAAAGAATAATTTAGTTGCACATTTTGTAGCTGGTTTTTAAAAAAAATCAAAATAAAATAATATACCTAACAATATACTGTAATAAAATAGTCATGCATTTCATGGCTTTCTTTTAAAGAAAGGTCTACAATACACACACACACACACACGGAAATATTGAACCATTGGCTACATCTTATGTGTTCCTTCAGCTAATTTGGGGAAAAAAAATCTTTTAAAGAAATGAATCCAGACCTCCAACCAGAAGACTGTCTACTATTGACCTCACCCCTTTCCTAAGAGGTCTGTAGGGGCCGTGCATAAGTGCACCAATGTGCCTACCGTCTCTATCCTATTGTTTCTTTTATTTTTTTTTATATGTATCCATGCATTCATACCTATATTTTGACTTATACCTATTATCTTGTAAGCAATTGACAAAAATAAATAAATAAATAAATAAATAAAACCTATAAGACAGGAAAGTAAATTAAAGAGAAAGTCTGTGAGTCCAACTGATTCTTGATTCCCATCTGATAAAAGGTCCTCAATTCTTTCCAGTTGCTTCCTTGCATCAGACACAGTTCAGGCTGAGCTCTTGAAGGACCTGAAGTTTCTCCTCTGAGAAGGCAGAAGATTTTTGTCTCAGTTCCCCATTAGATTGTCTCACTGTGGAACCTTCCACCACTGCCATACCACATGTAACAGTAATAATTAGCCTCGTCTTCAGGCTGAAGGTTGGTGATGGTTAAGTAGCCGTTGTTGCCTGATCGGGTTCCTGTGAATCGGTCTGGGATCCCTGGTCCCCTGTTGCAGCCATCACAGTGCACAAAACGAGGGGCTCCCCTAGATTTCTGCTGCAGCCAGCTAATTGCCATTTGATCGCTGCTGATGGCACAGTTGAGTTTAATTGTTCCTCTTAGAGATCCAGACTGGGAGACAGACTGAGTCAAGGTGGGCTGTGAAGTGACACCTTTACGAAGTGAGGAAAAAAGAGGAAACAATGATAATTTGTTATATCGTGGACCTCATCCCATTCTTAAGAGGTCCTTAAAGGGGGCGTGCATAAGTGCACCAGTGTGCCTTCCATCCCTGTCTTATTGCCTTCGTTTATCTGTATTTACTTCCTTTATTCATGTTTATGTTCCTACCTATACTTGTTATCTTGTACATGTTTGACAAACAAATAAAATAAATAAAATTATGTGGGGCTCCAGAACCACCATGTGGATGGGCCATATTGGATTTTATATTGTGCAGACTAGAGAGTTTTTATTGCATAGTTGAAGAAGAGGCTATCCACATATTTACATGAGAAATAACTAAGAAGAGAAAGGAAAACCAGTGTCCAGGCCATGATGTTTTCCTTCAAACAGTCTCCCTTCCCAAGATCAAAGAATATTTACCTGGGGATCCTTCTGCCTTCTTACTTAAGTCCTCCTAGAACTGAAGAAAGATCCATGATGCAAATATAAGTAGATTGGTTGGCTTTCATTGAATTGATTTTGACCAATGAGCAGAGGAAGTATTTGCATAAAGGGAAAGGTTTAGAAGATGTCTTCATTTAGGTTTTAAATGGTAACACAGGAAATTTAGGAGAAAGGCATTCACAAAGAATGAAGTCAGGCTTGGAATTTGAGCAGGACCAGTTCTACAAGAAGGCACAAACTGATGTGGTTGCCATCAACAGCAGGAAGCAGCCAAATGTGTCCTGGTGTTTTTAACTATGCTGTAATTGTGTTTTCATCCTAAAAATGGGAAGATTCCTTCATTTTGCTTACTTAATTTGCACCTCAGGCATCCTTGATCAATGATCATTGATCAATGCCAGGCATCCTTCTACTTCTATGTTGATTCAGTTCAAGGTAACATGGCAGATTGAGTTTGATCTCCTCCAGCATGTCCCCCTGTGAAGTTCCTAGATAAGCAAGGGCTGGTCTGGAGTACTGGCTGGCTTCTAAATTGAGGGGATGAAGTCCAATGGCTCGGTCCATGGAGTATCCGAAGCAGGAAACTCTACAAGAATTAATTACAGATCCCGAATATCATGCCAATCTCTCAGCCCTTTTCAATCTGGACCGATCTGCTGTGTAATTCCGGACAACCAAAAGAAAATAGCCTTCAAGCCACCTAAAGGCGTTTTGTCACTGCAGATCCATGGGTATTAATTCTAAATCGGGAAAACATGGGAATCTCCTTCAAAAAAAGAGTTTGTGCACATGAAATACATTCCAGAGTTGACAAACATCCCAGTGGTGGGATTAAAATTTTGTTTACTACTGGTTCTGTGGGCGTGGCTTGATGGGCATGGCTTGGTGGGCATGGCAGGGGAAGGATACTGCAAAACCCCCATTCCCTCCACACCCCACTAACCTGCTTTCCAGCTCCGTTCTCTTGTTCAGGGCAATCAAAGAAGACCCGGATGATAAGCTGTGGACATGGCTTGATGGGCGTGGTGTTCTGTGGGTGTGTCTTGGTGTCTTGGTGGGTGTGGCATGGCTTGGTGGGCGTGGCTTGGTGGGCGTGGTTTGGTGGGCATGGCAGGGGAAGGATACTGCAAAACCCCCATTCCCTCCCCACCCCACTAACCTGCTTTCCAGCTCCATTCTCTTGTTCAGGGCAACCAAAGAAGACCCGGATGATAAGCTGTGGACATGGCTTGATGGGCATGGTGTTCTGTGGGTGTGTCTTGGTGTCTTGGTGGGTGTGGCATGGCTTGGTGGGCGTGGCTTGGTGGGCGTGGTTTGGTGGGCATGGCAGGGGAAGGATACTGCAAAACCCCATTCCCTCCCCACCCCACTAACCTGCTTTCCAGCTCCATTCTCTTGTTCAGGGCAACCAAAGAAGACCCGGATGATAAGCTGTGGACATGGCTTGATGGGCATGGTGTTCTGTGGGTGTGTCTTGGTGTCTTGGTGGGTGTGGCATGGCTTGGTAGGCGTGGCTTGGTGGGCGTGGTTTGGTGGGCATGGCAGGGGAAGGATACTGCAAAACCCCCATTCCCTCCCCACCCCACTAACCTGCTTTCCAGCTCCATTCTCTTGTTCAGGGCAACCAAAGAAGACCCGGATGATAAGCTGTGGACATGGCTTGATGGGCATGGTGTTCTGTGGGTGTGTCTTGGTGTCTTGGTGGGTGTGGCATGGCTTGGTAGGCGTGGCTTGGTGGGCGTGGTTTGGTGGGCATGGCAGGGGAAGGATACTGCAAAACCCCCATTCCCTCCCTACCCCACTAACCTGCTTTCCAGCTCCGTTCTCTTGTTCAGGGCAACCAAAGAAGACCTGGATGATAAGCTGTGGACATGGCTTGATGGGCATGGTGTTCTGTGGGTGTGTCTTGGTGTCTTGGTGGGTGTGGATGGCTTGGTGGGCGTGGCTTGGTGGGAATGGCAGGGGAAGGACATACTGCAAAATCCCCCTTCCCTTCCCTCCCCTCCCCACTAACCTGCTTTCCAGCTCCGTACTCCTGTGCAGGGCAACCAAAGAAGACCCAGCCAATCAGCTGGGACTCATTGTGAGGCAAAGAAGAGATGGGGTTGGCGGGGCCAGTCAGAGGTAGCATTCGCCGGTTCTCTGAACTACTCAAAATTTCCGCTACTGGTTCTCCAGAACTGGTCAGAACCTGCTGAATACCATTTCTGAAGCATCCTCTTCTATAAAGCACCCTTTGAGGTCATCAGCGGTTTATACAATCTGATTGTCTTTCCTTTCTTGGCACCTGCTTGAAGCATTTTGCAGCTGGTGAAATTTCTCAGCCTGTTGCACAGAGAGAGTTTCAGGAATGGGGGCAAATATTTGGCTTGGTGCATTTCTAGGAGGGAGGGGCTGTCAAACCCTGTGATCCAGAGGTGGTATTCAGCAGGTTCTGACCAGTTCTGGAGAACCGGTAGTGGAAATTTTGAGTAGTTTGGAATACCCCCTCTGACTGGCCCTGCCTTCATCTATTCTCTGCCTCCTGAGTCCCAGCTGGATCTCCTTTTGTTGCCCTGCACAGGAGAACGGAGCTGGAAAACAGGTTAATGGGGTGAGGAGGGAATCGGATTTTGCAGTATTTTTCCCCTGCCACGCCCACCAAGCCAAGCTACACCCACCAAGCCACACCCACAGAACCGGTAGTAAAAAATGTTGAATCCCACCACTGCTGTGATCATAAGTGGGTGACACACCTTCTCCCATACAAATTATATTTCAGGGAAAAGTGATCCCAGGCCCAAATTTCTGCAGGGTTCCTTCTTTCTCCTCAGAGCAAAGCATGTTGTTTAATGTCCTTCATCCTTGGTTGAGTGGGGTCACCTTGTCGCCCAGAGAAGCTCATGCAATCAATAAAAGAGATGCTTTCTGTTAAGAAAGACATTCTCAATAACAGCATCTAAATTATGTTTAGCATTAATTGGCCACAGAGAAAGTTTCCAAGATTTTGTTATTACACCACATTCAGCATAATATCCCCATTTTCCTCAATTTTTGGAATCCCTGGGATGTGTGATTCCTCATCTGGCTTAACAAAAACAAACATAACAAATATTTCATTGTTGTTGTTTTTGTCCAATTCAACACCACCATTTTTCTCTGTTTTCAAGACTGCTATGTAATAAAAAGATTAAAAAAATCTATTTCTCCATTTCTTTTAGTTTACTCACAGGCTAAACACAATTTTCAACTGCAAAATGTCAATGTAGGGAATGAATGCAGTGGCTTACTACACAAGTGACAACTGCCATGTATATGCTTGTATATTAATATTTGTGTCAGTCTTTACATATTTTTTTTGAAGATCCCCAAGGATTTGCTCTGGTTGTAAATCTAATTTTTCATTGGTAATTTCCTACTACAAAATACTTATTACTACATATATTGACTGCGGCCAGGATTGCTTTTGCTCAGTGTTGGAAACAGTCATTCACACCTGTAGAAGAACTGGTTATACAAAAAGTTATGAATTGTGCTGAAATGGATAAATTAACATTGAGTTTAAAAGATAAGGAATCTTCAATATTTTATAAGGTATGGGAACAATGGTACAATTGGATAGATCGGAGACAGACTAAGGATAGATGATTATTAAATATAGAACATAGATAGAATAAGAATATAGTTATGTATCAATTATCACTATCGCACAAATGACTACTATATGATAATGCACCACAAACAGCTGTTATTGAATTATATACTTTTTAATTTTTTTTTCTTTTTGTAACAAAATTCAATAAAGTTTTCTTAAAAAAAAATATATTTGTGTCAGAGTTCCCACGATTGCCGTAATTAAATCAGGAGCCTTGAGCCAAACTTCAAAAGAATCCAGATGATTTATTAGGAGCAACATGTTCGGCACTAACCCCTATGAAGCCAACTCTGAGACACGTAATTTACTATCACCTATGACCCTGTTTCCCCTCTCCCCCCTGGGTGTGTCACAAATCAGACTCTCCAATGAAACATGTTCACGGGCTGGGTGTCATCAGTCACATTCTCCAATGAAGGATTTTTGCAGGCAGAAGATCCAGTAGCCTAGGCTACAATCAGAAACAGGCATAGGAATGATTTGCGAGTTGACAATTTGTTTATCCTCATCATTTCATTCTTGTGACCAGAAGAGTGAAGGTGTTTTTCTTGTGTTTGTATATTTTAGTTGCCTTCTTCTGCAAGATGGATCTCAGGGTCAACCTCTGCAGTGCATGTTAATTTACCTCCAAAAGACCAACACAACCTTTGGGCAATTCTCTGCTCTGCGAAGGAGGAAGGTTTTTGTCTCAGTTCCCCATTAGATTGTCTCACTGTGGAACACTTTGCCACTGCTATACCACATGAGACAGTAATAATCAGCCTCGTCTTCATCCTGAAGGTTGGTGATGGTTAAGTAGCCGTTGTTGCCTGATCGGGTTCCCGTGAATCGGTCTGGGATCCCTTCTCCCCTGTTGCTGCAGCCATCACAGTGCACAAAGCGAGGGGCTTCCCCAGATCTCTGCTGAAGCCAGTTAATTGTATTTGGATTGCTGCTGATGGCACAGTTGAGTTTAACTGTGCCTCCTGGAGATCCAGACTGGGAGACAGGCTGAGTCAAGGTGGGCTGTGAAGTGACGCCTTTACAAAGTGGAGAAAAAAGAGAAAACGATGATTTGTTACGTTATGTGAGTCTCCAAAAACCCCAGAAACATCCTTTGGATGGACCATATTGGATTTTATATTGTCCAAACTAGAGAGTTTTTATTGGACAGTTTAAGAAGAGGTTCTCCACATACTTACATGAGAAATAAGTAAGAAGTGAAAGGAAAACCAGTGTCCAAGCCATGATGCTTTCCTTCAAAAAGTCTCCTTTTCCAAGACCAAAGAATATCTACCTCAGGATCCTTCTACTTTCTTGCTTAAGTCCTCCTAGAATTGAAGACAGGTCCATGCAAATATAAGTACATTGATTGGCTTTCATTGAGCTGGTTTTGACCAATGACTGAAGAATATATTTGCATGAAGGGAATTCTTAAAAAGCTTTCTGTCATAATGTGGGACTTGGAACAGGACAACTTTGAACAGTTGAAAGTGTCTTTCCTGAACTGGTGTTGCTGTAATTGTGTTTTTGATTGTAAAAATTGTCCCATTCTCTTCTTTGGTTAACTTCTCTCCATCACTGGCAATCTGTAACCATTCCAGAAAGCCTGGAATGCCAACGGGAAGACTCTCTCTATTTTGTGTCCTTCCATTTGCAATTGGATTCAACACAGTTTTACTTAAAAGACTGGAGCTGGTTAGTCTTTAACCACCTCCACCATGTCTCCACGGAAGTTCTATGAAAAGAGAGGATGGATTTTGATGATCGTTTGAAGTCTAAAATCAGGGGAGGTGCTCAATTCCGCTACTAAGTAAACACATCATGTGCAAACCAAGAAACCCTGCAAGGGTTTATGATGAATCCTGGGTGAAACCTTCATCCCATAACACACCTCAGCCCAACAAGCCTGCTATGCAGCAACAGATAAGAAAGAGAAACTGTGTAAAGGAACTTGTTTCATTGCAACTCTACAGGAATTAAAGGTAGACTAAAGTAGACATGGGAATCCTCCTCAAAAGAGTTCCTGACATTAAGAAACCTCTCCGGAGTTGTCCCACATCCTTTGCCACACAACACCTCAGATGTCACAAACTGATTCTTAAATTCTTTTGTTTTTCTTGACATCTGCAATTCTGCATGAGGTATTTTGCAGGTGGTAAAATTGCTCAGTCTGTTGCACAGAGGAGTTTCAGGAGTGGTGGCACAAGGTTGGCTTGGTGCATTTCTAGGCAGGTGGCACCCCCTGCTGAAAAGTCCCATCACCATAACTGGGTGACACTTGCTTTCATTCCAAGTAAGTTTAAGAGCAAAGTGCCTGAATGCTTCACATTTCTGCAAGGTTCCTTCACTTTCTCTCAGAGCAACGCTAGTTTCTTGATTGTCCCTTCACATTTGATTGAGCTGAGTCACCTTGATGCTGAGAGAAGATTATGCAATCATGCATGATAGAAAAATAGAGGAGGAAAGCACATAATGTTCCATGATTTTGCTGATGATCCATGACTGGAACTCTCTTGCTTTGGAATTGGAATAACTGAGCTCAAAATCATTGTTTGGCGTGACTGACACAATGCTAAGGAGAAGTCTTTAAGAAAACAGAGTGGTGAAGGGTGAGTGGTGAAGCATTGGGAGGTCTAAGCTTATGGGAGGTTTATGATCAAGCTTCTCATTGAGTTTGCTCACTGTGTCTCCCAGCAGCACAATAATAGTCCCCTTCATCCTTTCCCTGCACACTGCTGATGGTTAAGAAAGCAACATTCTTGGGGGTGTTTGTAGAGGTAGAGAAATGACCAGAAGATCCAGGGCCAAATTTTGTCTCTCGGGAGGTTGTGTTATAATACAGGAGAAAACTGGGACTTTCTCCTCCCTTTTGCTGGTACCAGTGGAAGTCACCGAAATAGTATCCACTGCTAATACTGCAGGAGAGTTTTACTGGTTCTCCAAGAGGTGCTGAGAGGGCAGGTTCCTGGGTCAGGATGTATTGACACATTGCACCTGAAAGGAGAAAAATCAACATTGAAAACTCTTCAAAGATGGGAAACTGAAGCAAACAGGATGGCACAAAATTGGCGAAAACAGCCAAGGTGGGTGATCGACTTCACCTGGAGAGTAAGAGAAGAGGAGGAGGAGCAGGATCCAGACCATGATGGAGAAAATGAAGGGGAGCAAAGTCCAACTTGGTCCCAATCCAAAGCCAAGGATTTTAGTGGCTCTCACTTCCTGATTCTCTCTTAAGCTCTGTACTAAAAGCGCATGCAAATATCTATGTGCCTCATTGGCCAGAAGGAGTGAAGAAAAGAGTATTTAATGAAACTCCAAGAGATCAACCCTTATGTCCATGGGTGGGCTTCGATAATTTTAGAAATGGGTTGTCTGCCTAATGGCTGGGTGGGCGTGGCCATGGTGGGCGTGGCCTACTCAGCCTCCTGCACCACAGCAGGAGGGGGGTATATTTACCCTCCTCGGACTCCGGAGGCTTTCTTATAACAATTCATATTATCATCCTAAATCTATCCCATAATTATAATATGATAATACATCTTTATATATTCTATGTAGTTCTATTCTCCTTATATTGTAAAATTCTACATATTTCATTACCATATTTTATTGTCTAACCATTGATAAAATAAATCCCAAATCTTATAAAATTGTTTATTTTCTTGTTCTCTAATTTCAAATGTCAATCTACTCATTTCAACACATTCCATTATTTTCTTAGTAACTTCCTCCTGTGTTGGTATTTTCTCATTTTTCCAATTTTTAGCAAGTACAATCCTAGCCGCTGTTAATACATTTACAATCAAGTATTTCAATTCCCTACTGTATATTTCAGGTAAAATTCCCAATAAAAATATCTCTAGTTTCAAGTCTATGTGTTTTTTTGTCATTTTTTTCCAACCATGTGTGGATTTTAGTCCAATATCTTTTAGTGTCTGCGCACGTCCACCACATGTGGTAATGTGAGCCAGGTATCTGATGGCATTTCCAACATTTTTCAGATTTGTTATTGAACATTTTTGCTATTCTTGTTGGGGATAAGTGCCACTTGTAAAACATCTTATTCAAGTTTTCTTTATATGCTGTTGACATTGTCATTTTATAACTTTTTGCCATTTTCTAAGTCAATCCCATATACAAATTTTTCCCCCAAAACCAATAATTGTTTCTTTAACTTGTTCTTCTAGCTTAATTTCTAATAAATATCCATACAATTTTTTAATCACCTTTTCATCAGTACCTGTCAAATCTTATCTAAATCAGTCAGTTTATCATAAAAACCTTCTGTTTTGGAATCTTTGTTATATCTAGAGCGTATTTGCGCATATGAAAACCAATTCATCTTTGTACCTTGTTCTTCTAGTTTTTGCATAGATTGAAGTTTACCCTTTTCATTCAATATTTCACCATATCTAACTGTTTGTTCCTTTTTATATGTTATAGGATAAGAAAATGCTTCAATAGTCGATAGCCAGACTGAAATTTTCAAATAACATTGCCTTTTAGTCTTCTCCCAGTTTAACAACAAAGCCTCACGTATATAATGTCTTCTAAAATACCCCTGTGTTTTAGTTCCCTTGTACCATAAGGCATGCCACCCCAACAACAGATCATGTCCTTCTAATGTCAACAATCTAGTATTTCTTAGTATTATCCATTCCTTAACCCACATCAGATTTGTACCTTGATAGTATAACTCCCAATTAGCCAGGCCAAATCCTCCTCTTATTCTAGCTTCTTGCAACAGTTCTAATTTTATTCTTGTTTTCTTACCCTGCCATATATACTTCAGCACAATTTTATTTAAATCTTCAAAGTAGTCTTTCCCTAGCCTAATTGGAATTGTTTGAAACAGATATAAGATTCTAGGTAGTATCTTAATTTTGATATTCTCCCTATTAATGATAATTGTAATTTTTCCCATTTTGCCAGATCTGTTGCAATCTGTTGCTTGAGTTTAGTATAATTATTCTCTTTAAGTGTGCTACATCTTGCTGTCAAATGTATCCCCAAATACTTAACCTTATTTGTGACCTGAATTTTCAAAACATCCGCCAATTCTTCCTTTTGTCTTAGTTTTGTCTTTATTTATTTTCAGACCAGCTACTTTTCCATATACCTCTATCTTTTCTATCAGTTTAAATGCTGTTTCTAATGGATCTTCTAAAATGAAAACCAGGTCATCTGCAAATGCTTGCAGTTTAAATTCTTCCTTTTTAATTTTCATCCCTTTTATATCCTTTTCTTCTCTAATATTTCTATTTAACACTTCCAAAGTTAACACAAACAACAGAGGTGACAGTGGGCAGCCTTGTCTTGTTCCTTTTCTTACATCAATAGAATCCGTCAATTCTCCCTCTATCATTACCTTTGCTGTTTGTTTATCATATATAGCTTCTATGGCATGAATAAATTTCTTACCAAAATCCATCTGCTCCAACTGTAATAACATGAATCTCCAGTTCACATTATCAAAGGCCTTCTGTGCATCTAAAAATATCAAAGCCATTTGTTTTTCAGGATGTGCCTCATAATATTCCAAAGTGTCCAAAATTATTCTCATATTATCTTTAATTTGTCTCTTTAGCAGGAATCCATTTTGATCAGGATGAATAAAGTTATTCAAATACTTTTTGAGTCTTTCTGCCAATATTGAAGCAAAAATTTTATAGTCTGAGTTTAATAGGGAAATAGGTCTATAGGAGCATAGATTGCTATCAGGAGTGTTTTCATATTATTGTCCATTATTTCCACCATTAAAAGTCTTCCATCATCATCCGTATGGATCAATTTTGCTGGAATAATATCTTCAATATATAAAACCACTCCTCTTTTCTTACATTGTGTCAAAGCAGTAAATATTTTCCCTAGTTTTGGCTGTGTCAATATTTGTTCATGTTGCTTTTTAATATGTACTTCTTGTAGGCAGATTATATCAAATTTTAATTTTTCTAATTTATGGAAAGTTTTCCTTCTTTTAACAGCTGGGTTAAGTCCATTTATATTAATTGTAATCAGTTTTTTCTCTTCCATGATTATAATTTGTAAGTAGGTTTTGGAGCCCTTGTAGATCTTGGTTCTCGTTGTTCTCTAACTTCCGCCTTTCCACCTACAGCACCTTCTTCTTCTTCAGTCGCTGCTTGGCAGTCCTCTTGGAATTCAATTAGTGACATTTCTTTTTCTGTCTCTTCCTCTTTCCCTCTGAAGTATTCTGTATAAAATAATTCTGCCTCCTGGATTGAATCAATTCTATGTCTTCGTTCCTGCCATGTAAACATTAAACCTTCTGGTATCAGCCATCTATAATTCACCTCTTTTTTGAGTAGTATTTTAGTCAAAAATCGATACTCTCTTCTCATCTCTCTCACTCTTCTGGGTACTTGTTTCAGAACTACAATCTCCTTAACTTTGTATTTCAATGTTTTCTCTCTTGCCACCTGTAATATTTGCGTTTTAATAGCTTTCCTTGTAAATCTAATGTGAACTTCTCTTGGCGAACTATTTCTCATTGCATATCTTGTGAAAACTTGAAAGACCTCATCTATTCCATCCATCATCTTCTCTTTAGTTATTTCCAATGCCTCAGCCAAGATTTCTACCATTATCTCTGCCAAATTTTGTCTCTTTTCTTCCTCTATGTTTTGGAATCTAAATTTTGATCTGTCAATCTCCCATCCGAGCACCCCGCTCTTATCTTGTTCAACTGCGGTTAATCTGCCATCAATATCTCCAATCTTCTTATCTCTTTGTTTATCGTCTTCTTCAATTTTTTGGAGTCTCTCATCATACTTCATCATCATTCATCATCTTTTCATCAGTTTTTCCTGTTCTTTGTTCAATGTTCTTGGTCCTCTTTTCAATATTCTCTGTTCTTGCTTGTATATTTTGAATTCCTTGCATAATCATCTGCAGCATCACCTTTCCTGTTCTTTTTCTTGTTGTAACATCATCTGTATTGAACGTTGTCCTCCAGATGGTGAAGAGGAAGAAGTAGGAATTGAAGAACCGGCCGCTGTTAATTTTCTACTCATTTCAAACAATTCAAAATCTTCAGGTTCTTGTACACCTTAATCCAATCAATTGATTAATTAGCAAGAAAAACCCCAAAAAAGAGAAGAAAAAACCCTAAAAAGAAAAAGTAAAAGTTGTCAAATATAGAGGGTGGCAGAAAAAATAAAATTCTTCAGGTTCTTCAACACCTTAATCCAATTAAAAAGTCTCAGGGATAAAAAAAGAAAAAAAAAGCCACAGAGAAAACCAATATAAAAAGTTGATAAAAGAATGGGAGAGGAAAGGGAAAGAAAGCTACTTCCTTGAAGAGAAAAAGAAAAAATAATACTAATAACAATACCAAAAACAGTTAGAAGAAAAAAGATTTTTTCTTTAAAATAAAAAATGAAAATGAAAAATAGACTTAAAAACAAAGGAAAACAAAAGTAAATTCCAAAAGGCCAAAATCCAAATGTCTACCAAAAATAAAAAGCTAATAAGGAGGGGGGTTTGCTGGAGTAGAGAATAGCCCAATGTAAAAAAAGGGTAAAAGAGAAAAAAAGAACACACTGCTCCGATTTAAATATCCAAGGCTTTTTGTTAAGTTCCAAACAATTTTATAACTCTCTTCTCTAGAGTCTTATAATCTTCTTTCTGTAAATTTCAACACCAGACGCCAGCCACTGATAGAAACCCAGAGGAGCACCTGCAATAACACTCTCCCGTATTCTTCCCTCTATCTTATCAAACAGGCTCAAAGTCCTTGAAAAGAAGCCTCAGTTCTTTCTCAGCTTTGTCTGGTCTTAGAAAGCAAAAGAAAAACAATGTTTCCAAGCCTCTAGATGGCGGTGTTACAAATTTTCCTCTACTTTCACTTCCCCCTTCTTTTCCAAAAGAAAAATGTGTTTTAAATAATAAAAAATTAATTAAAAAGGAAAAAAAACTTAAGAGAAAAAACTAAAAAGGAATCTCTAACCTAAAATATTATAAAGGCAAAAAAGAAAAAGTAAAAAAAGAAAAAAAATAGAATTTAAAAAAATAAAAAACCAGTCCAGTTTCAAAGTAAAAGATCATACATTAAGAATCCAACAGTAAAGAAAAAACACGCTAATTTTGACTTCCCGTTTAAAATCGCTGCTTAACCACTTCTGTCTTAAATTTTACAAATTTTTTCTTTTCCTTAGGGTGTTCTCTCAAATCATAAAGTTAAAAAAAACCCTCTCACCAAACTGACACACTTTCTCTTTCCATTCTCTTCCATTCGGAGCTGTCCCAGCTTCAGCAGCTTTGATGGCTGCCTCTTAGCCGGCAGCAAAAAGTACTTCTCCTGGATCTACCAGGGACTTTGCGGTGTCCCTGGGATCGAAAGGATGCGCTCTTTACTTTCACCATCTCTTCGGGATGGTTTAGGTCCAAATGCACTGTCCAGCAACAAAGATATCGGTGGCAATCTTGGATCTTCAAGATCGCGTGCCGTACCGACGCAACGCCAGCCCCACCCTCCCCAGGTGGGAATGGAGATTTTACAGTATCCTTCCTCTGCCATGACCACCAAGCCAAGCCATGACCACCAGGCCATGCCCACAGAACCAATAGTAAAATTTTTTGAATCCCACCACTGGCCAGGAGAACCTATCTCATATCTACAAGAGGAAAATTCATCTCAGAACTTCTAAATTAAAATGTCTATTTTCCCCCTTGTGTATTTTCATCTGAAAAATGTCAACACGGGTAATGAAATCAATGGGTTACTAAGCAAGCAAGAACTATAATGTATGTGAGTATATGTTAACAGTTTTTACACTTGTCATTTTAACCTTGAGACTAAAAGAGTGGAGGATGTTTTTGCTTGTGTTTGCATGTTATAGTTGGACTTTTCCAAGGTGGATCCCTCATTTAATCTCTGCCTGGAATAGATCCCCAGAAGTGCCTTTTCATTAGATCAGAGAAAGACTAATGAAACTTTTGAGCAGCTATCAGACCAAACTTCCTTTGACACTCTATTTCCTCTTGCAATAAAAAGGCAGCTGAAAGTGTCTTTCTTCAACTTCTTCTGTTGTAATTGTGGAATGTCAATGGGAAGAGACTCTCATTTTGGTGTGCTTCCATTTCCAATTAGATTCAACACAACATTACCCAAAAGAGAAGAGTTGATTTCCCTCTGATTTCTGGCTTCCAGAGAGCCTCCAGGCAGTTTTTGCCCTCCCAGAGGCTCAAGAAAAGGCTCCGGAGCCCAGGAAGAGCAAGAACAGCCCCCTCTGTGCTGCAGGAGGCTGACTAGGCCACATCCACTATGGCCATGCCCATCCAGCAACCCAACGGGCAGAGAACCCGTTGCTAAAATTTTTGAAGCCCACCCCTGTATTAGACCAAAGAAAGACCAACACAACCTTTGAGCAACTCTCTGCTCTGCGAAGGAAGAAGGTTTTTGTCTCAGTTCCCCATTAGATTGTCTCACTGTGGAACACTCCACCACTGCTATACCACATGTAACAGTAATAATCAGCCTCGTCTTCAGCCTGAAGGTTGGTGATGGTTAAGTAGCCGTTGTTGCCTGATCGGGTTCCCGTGAATCGGTCTGGGATCCCTGGTCCTCTGCTACAGCCATCACAGTGCACAAAGCGAGGGGCTTCCCCAGATTTCTGTTAAATCCAGCCAACGTAGTTTGGATTGCTGCTGATGGCACAGTTGAGTTTAATTGTCCCTCCTGGAGATGCAGACTGGGAGACAGGCTGAGTCAAGGTGGGCTGTGAAGTGACGCCTTTACAAAGAGGACAAAAAGAGGAAATAATGAAGACTTGTACTGTTATCTGTGCCTCCAAAAATCCCAGAACCATCATTTGGATGGACCATATTGGATTTTATAATTTCCAAAGTAGAATGTTTTTATGGGACAGTTTAAGAAGAGGTTCTCCACATACTCACATGAGAAATAAATAAGAAGTGGAAGGAAAACCAGTGTCCAGGCCATGGTGCTTTCCTTCAAAAATATCCCTTCTTACAATCAAAAATATCTACCTGGGGATCCTTCTACCTTCTTACTTAAGTCCTCCTAGGATTGAAGAAAAGTCCATGCAAATATAAGCACATTGATTGGTTTTTTATAGAACTGATTTTGGCCAATGAGTGGAGAAGACATTTGCATAAAGGGAATGCTTAAGAAGATGCGTTTATTTAGGCTTTCTGTCATAATATCGGCTGACGGCCCCGAGAGTTCGGGCTTTCTCTGTGGGAGCTCCCTCCCTATGGAATGATCTCCCCCCGGAGATATGGGCCATAACGGATATCCTGTCCTTCCGGCGTGCAGTGAAAACCCTATTTTTTAGACAGGCTGGCCTGGCCCAGTAATTGGGTTCCGGTTTTAAATTTAATTGGGTTTTAGTAGTTAATTCTATACTTTTAATTTTTAATCGAATCCCTGATTTTATACTGTTAAATTTTCAATTAGATGGGACACAGCCGGACCAATGTGTTTAATATATTTTTAATTGTATTTATAGTATATTTATTATGTGTTTTTTAGTAGGCTGTACACCGCCCCGAGTCCCTTTTTGGGAGAGGGAGCGGTATAAAAGTTTGATAAATAAAATAAATAATAATAAAATAATGTAGGACATTGAACAGGACAACTATGACCAGACTTCCTTTGACACTCTATTTCCTCTTGCAATAAAAAGGCAGCTGAAAGTGTCTTTCTTCAACTTATTCTGTTGTAATTGTGGAATGCCAATGGGAAGACACTCTCATTTTGGTGTCCTTTCATTTTCAATAAGATTCAACACAACATTATCCAGAAGAAAAGAGTTGATTTCCCTTTGATTATCTCCAGCATTGTCAACTCTGAAGTTCTCCTAGAAGAAGGTTTAATTTTGATGTCAGGTAAAGGTAAAGATTCCAATTGCACATATGTTTTTTCCAGCTATAGGGGGCAATGCTCATCTTCGTTACAAAGCCGAAGAGCCAGCGCTGTCTCAAGATGTCTCCGTGGTCATGTGGCCGTCATGACTAAATGCAGAAGGTGCACAGAACGCTGTTACCTTCCCACCAAAGGGGTCCCTAATTTTCCTACCTGCCTTTTTAGATGCATTCGAACTGCTAAGTTGGCAGAAGCTGGGACCAGGAATGGGAGCTCACTCCGTTATGTGGCGCTAAGGATTCAAACCGCTGAGGTGCCGAACTTTCTGATTGACAAGCTCAGCATCTTAGCCACTGAGCCACCACGTCCCTTGGGGAAACCTATATCCCCTAACACATTTCAGTCCAACAGACTTACTATGCAATTCCAGAGAAGGAGAAACTGTGTAATGGAACACTTTGCAATCCTACAGGAATTTATGGCAGACTGCAATAACATGGGAATCTCCCTCAAAAGAGTACCTGGACATAAAAAGTTATCCAGAATTGTCCCACATCCTCCTCTACACAACACTTCTGATATCACAAACTGATTATTAAATCTAGTTCATTTTCCTTGCTTGACATCTGCAATTCTGCATGAGGTATTTTGAAGCAGGTGTAATTGCTCAGTCTGTTGCACAGAGGATAGTTTCAGGAGTGGTGGCACAAGGTTGGCATGGCTCATTTGTAGGCAGCTGGCACTCCCTGCAGTCAAGTCCCATCACCATAACTGGGCGACACTTTCTTCCATTCCAAGTAAGTTTGAGAACAAAGAGCCCGAACTTCCAATTTCTTCAAGGTTCCTTCACTTTCTCTCAGTGCAAAGGCGTTTCCTTTATTGGATTCCTTCAGACTTGGATGACTGAAAAAGCAAGAACTATAATATACGTGGATATAAGTTCACATTTCTCCACACTCGTTGTTTTAATCTTGTGACTAAAAGAGTGAAGGGTTTTTTTCTTGTGTTTGTGTGTTACAGTTGGATTCTTCTTCTGCAACATGGATCTCAGGGTTAATCTCTGCGTGGAACTGACGTTGTGCAGCATCCTTAGATTAGACCTGGGGTGGGCTGATGGGGGTTCACAGGGTTTCAGGGGAGTCCCTAGCTGAGATTCTGTGCAGCTCGGAGAACCTCCAAATCCCACTCCTGGATGGCCCCACCCACTCCTCCCCTCCCCTCTACTCCCTGGAATCCCCACGCTGCCCGTTTTGGATGGAACCAACTGGAGGGTGTGCACAGAGACTCAGAGAGGGTGAAAAATGGGCCTCCTGGAAGTTTGGGAAGACCAGAAATGGGCCCGTTTCCAGCTTCCAGAGAGCCTCCAGTGGCTGGGGAGGCTGATTTTGCCCTCCTGGAGTCACAAGGAAAGCCTCCAGAGTGCAGGAAGATCAAGAACACCCCTCCCCCCTCATAGTACTGCAGGAGGCTGACTGGGCCACACCCACTATGGCCACACCCACACAGCAACCAGCCAGAGAACCCATTGCTACAATTTTTGAAGCCCACCCTTGTTTTAGACCAAAGAAACACCAACACAACCTTTGGGCAACTCTCTGCTCTGCGAAGGAGGAAGGTTTTTGTCTCAGTTCCCCATTAGATTGTCTCACTGTGGAACACGTTGCCACTGCTATACCACATGTAACAGTAATAATCAGCCTCGTCTTCATTCTCAAGGTTGGTGATGGTTAAGTAGCCGTTGTTGCCTGATCGGGTTCCTGTGAATCGGTCTGGGATCCCTTCTCCCCTGTTGCAGCCATCACAGTGCACAAAGCGAGGGGATTCCCCAGATTTCTGTTGAATCCAGCCAACGTTGTTTGGATCGCTGCTGATGGCACAGTTGAGGTTAATTGTCTCTCCTGGAGATCCAGACTGGGAGACAGGCTGAGTCAAGGTGGGCTGTGAAGTGACACCTTTACAAAGTGGAGAAAAAGAGGAAATAATGAAGACTTGTTCTATTATCTGGGCCTCCAAAAATTCCATAACCATCATTTGGCTTGACCATATTGGATTTTATACTGTCCAAACTAGAGAGTTTTTATTGGTCAGTTTAAGAATAGATTCTCCACACACTTACATGAGAAATAACTAAGAAGAGAAAGGAAAAGCAATATCCAGGCCATGGTGTTTCTTCCAAAAATATCCCTTCTTACAGCCAAAAATATCTATCTGGGGATCCTACTACCTTCTTACTTAAGTCCTCCTAGATTTGAAGAAAAGTCCATGCAAATATAAGTACATTGATTGTTTTTTTATAGATTTTGGCCAATGAGTGGAGCAAACATTTGCATAAAGGGAATGCTTAAGAAGACACGTTTAGTTAGGCTTTCTGTCATAATGTAGGACTTTGAACAGGACAACTATGACCAGACTTCCTTTGACACTCTATTTCCTCTAAAAGGCAGCTGAAAGTGTCTTTCTTCAACTTATTCTGTTGTAATTGTGGATTGCCAAATGGGAAGACACTCTCATTTTGGTGTCCTTCCGTTTCCAATTAGATTCAAGACAACATTACCCAGAAGAGAAGAGTTGATTTCCCTTTGATTATCTCCAGCATTGTCGACTCTGAAGTTCTCCAAGAAGAAGGTCTGAGTTTAATGATTGCCTGGATGCTAAATTCAGGGAATGAAGTTCAATTCCTTTATTAATACAGCATGTCATGTGCAAACCAACGAACCCTGCAGGCTCTATGATGGATCTTGGAGGAAACCTGTATATCCCCTAACCAGGGGTGGGCTTCAAATTTTTTAGCCAGGGCACTCTGCCCTAATTACTGGCTGGGTGGGCGTGGCTGGGTGGGCGTGGCCAACTCAGCGCTGCTTCTTTGCCCTAATTACCTAAAAAAAGAAATATACCAAAACGTTGTTTATTATTTCCTGCATTTAACACTTAAATAAAAGACTGGGTGAAACGAGGCTTAGTGACTGTGAGAGGGATCCTGGAGTCTTAGTGGAGTTTCTGGTGAGTTACGTCATTCTTATAATTTGGGAATCAATCCCCTTTGTAGGCTAGTGGCTATGTTATCTGATTTCCTCAATGGCTCTCCCTTGCAAGCACTGAGTGGATTGTTTATCTAGCTTGCAACATGTTTATGAGGTGCGAAATGCTCTTGGCTGAACGCCCAGAAGTTCAATAAGCCTATTAAGAGCTTTCCCTTGCTGCTTGTCTTTCTGAGGTTCTTGGGGGTACTCTGAGGCACACATAGTGTCAGCTAGGGGCTCTACCGAGCCTCTGTGAGCCCCAAGCAGCCCACCACTGCCCCTAACACATTCCAGCCCAACAGTCTTACTATGCAATTCCAGAGAAGGAGGAGAAACTGTGCAATGGAACACTTTACAACCCGAGAGGAATTTATGGCAGACTGCAATAACATGGGAATCTCCCTCAAAAGAGTATCTGGACATAAAAAGTTATCCAGAGTTGTCCCACATCCTCCTCTACACAACACCTCTGATATCACAAACTGATTATTAAATCTGGTTCTCTTTCTTTTCTTGATATCTGCAATTTTGCATGAGCTTTTTTCAAGCGGGCATAATTGCTCAGTCTGTCGCACAGAGGAGAGTTTCAGGAGTAGTCACACTAGGTTGGCGTGGCGCATTTCTAGGTAGCTGGCACCCCCTGCTGTCAAGTCCCATCACCATAACTGGGCGACACTTTCTTCCATTCCAAATAAGTTTGAGAGCAAAGAGCCCGAGCTTCCAATTTCTTCAAGGTTCCTTCACTTTCTCTCAGTGCAAAGGCATTTCCTTTAATGTCCCTTCAGACTTGGATGACTGAAAAAGCAAGAACTATAATATACGTGGATATATGTTAACATTTCTCCACACTCGTTGTTTTAATCTTGTAACTAAAAGAGTGAAGGGTTTTTTTCTGTGTTTGTGTGATATACTTGGATCCTTCAATCTTTGCCTGGAAGAGACGGTGTGCAGCGCCTTTAGATTAGACCAGGGTTGGGCTCTTGGGAGTTCACTGGGGTTCAGGGGAGCCCCTACCTAAGATTCTGTGCAGCTCGGAGAACTCCCAAATCCCACTCCTGTCTGGCCCCGCCCACTCCTCCCCTCCCCTCCCCTCCCTGGAGTCTCCACGTGGCCTGTTTTGGATTGAACCAAGTGGAGGGTGTGGACAGAGATCAGGGAGGGTGAAAAATGGGCCTCCTGGAAGTTTGGGAAGGCCGGAAATGGGCCCGTTTCCATCCTTCAGAGAGCCTCCAGAGGCTGTGGAGGCTGTTTTTGCCCTCCCAGAGTCTCAAGAAAACCCTCGGGAGCGCAGGTAGATCAAGAACACCCCTCCCCCACAGTGCTGCAGGAGGCTGACTACGCCACACCCACTATGGCCACGCCCACCCAGCAACCGGGCAGGGAACGCGTTGGTACAATTTTTGAAGCCCACCCCTGTATTAGACCAGAGAAACACCAACACAACCTTTGGGCAATTCTCTGCTCTGCGAAGGAGGAAGGTTTTTGTCTCAGTTCCCCATTAGATTGTCTCACTGTGGAACATTCCACTACTATACCACATGTAACAGTGATAATCAGCCTCATCTTCAACCTGAAGGTTGGTGATGGTTAAGAAGCCATTGTTGCCTGATCGGGTTGCCGTGAATCGGTCTGGGATCCCTGGTCCTCTGTTGCATCCATCACAATGCACAAAACGAAGTCCTTCCCCTGATTTCTGTTGAAGCCAGCCAATAGTAGTTGGATTGCTGCTGATGGCACAGGTGAGTTTAATTGTCCCTCCTGGAGATGCAGACTGGGAGACAGGCTGAGTCAAGGTGGGCTGTGAAGTGACGCCTTTACAAAGAGGACAAAAAGAGGAAATAATGAAGACTTGTACTGTTATCTGTGCCTCCAAAAATCCCAGAACCATCATTTGGATGGACCATATTGGATTTTATAATTTCCAAAGTAGAATGTTTTTATGGGACAGTTTAAGAAGAGGTTCTCCACATACTCACATGAGAAATAAATAAGAAGTGGAAGGAAAACCAGTGTCCAGGCCATGGTGCTTTCCTTCAAAAATATCCCTTCTTACAATCAAAAATATCTACCTGGGGATCCTTCTACCTTCTTACTTAAGTCCTCCTAGGATTGAAGAAAAGTCCATGCAAATATAAGCACATTGATTGGTTTTTTATAGAACTGATTTTGGCCAATGAGTGGAGAAGACATTTGCATAAAGGGAATGCTTAAGAAGATGCGTTTATTTAGGCTTTCTGTCATAATATCGGCTGACGGCCCCGAGAGTTCGGGCTTTCTCTGTGGGAGCTCCCTCCCTATGGAATGATCTCCCCCCGGAGATACGGGCCATAACGGATATCCTGTCCTTCCGGCGTGCAGTGAAAACCCTATTTTTTAGACAGGCTGGCCTGGCCCAGTAATTGGGTTCCGGTTTTAAATTTAATTGGGTTTTAGTAGTTAATTCTATACTTTTAATTTTTAATCGAATCCCTGATTTTATACTGTTAAATTTTCAATTAGATGGGACACAGCCGGACCAATGTGTTTAATATATTTTTAATTGTATTTATAGTATATTTATTATGTGTTTTTTAGTAGGCTGTACACCGCCCCGAGTCCCTTTTTGGGAGAGGGAGCAGTATAAAAGTTTGATAAATAAAATAAATAATAATAAAATAATGTAGGACATTGAACAGGACAACTATGACCAGACTTCCTTTGACACTCTATTTCCTCTTGCAATAAAAAGGCAGCTGAAAGTGTCTTTCTTCAACTTATTCTGTTGTAATTGTGGAATGCCAATGGGAAGACACTCTCATTTTGGTGTCCTTTCATTTTCAATAAGATTCAACACAACATTATCCAGAAGAAAAGAGTTGATTTCCCTTTGATTATCTCCAGCATTGTCAACTCTGAAGTTCTCCTAGAAGAAGGTTTAATTTTGATGTCAGGTAAAGGTAAAGATTCCAATTGCACATATGTTTTTTCCAGCTATAGGGGGCAGTGCTCATCTTCGTTACAAAGCCGAAGAGCCAGCGCTGCCTCAAGATGTCTCCGTGGTCATGTGGCCGTCATGACTAAATGCAGAAGGTGCACAGAACGCTGTTACCTTCCCACCAAAGGGGTCCCTAATTTTCCTACCTGCCTTTTTAGATGCATTCGAACTGCTAAGTTGGCAGAAGCTGGGACCAGGAATGGGAGCTCACTCCGTTATGTGGCGCTAAGGATTCAAACCGCTGAGGTGCCGAACTTTCTGATTGACAAGCTCAGCATCTTAGCCACTGAGCCACCACGTCCCTTGGGGAAACCTATATCCCCTAACACATTTCAGTCCAACAGACTTACTATGCAATTCCAGAGAAGGAGAAACTGTGTAATGGAACACTTTGCAATCCTACAGGAATTTATGGCAGACTGCAATAACATGGGAATCTCCCTCAAAAGAGTACCTGGACATAAAAAGTTATCCAGAATTGTCCCACATCCTCCTCTACACAACACTTCTGATATCACAAACTGATTATTAAATCTAGTTCATTTTCCTTGCTTGACATCTGCAATTCTGCATGAGGTATTTTGAAGCAGGTGTAATTGCTCAGTCTGTTGCACAGAGGATAGTTTCAGGAGTGGTGGCACAAGGTTGGCATGGCTCATTTGTAGGCAGCTGGCACTCCCTGCAGTCAAGTCCCATCACCATAACTGGGCGACACTTTCTTCCATTCCAAGTAAGTTTGAGAACAAAGAGCCCGAACTTCCAATTTCTTCAAGGTTCCTTCACTTTCTCTCAGTGCAAAGGCGTTTCCTTTATTGGATTCCTTCAGACTTGGATGACTGAAAAAGCAAGAACTATAATATACGTGGATATAAGTTCACATTTCTCCACACTCGTTGTTTTAATCTTGTGACTAAAAGAGTGAAGGGTTTTTTTCTTGTGTTTGTGTGTTACAGTTGGATTCTTCTTCTGCAACATGGATCTCAGGGTTAATCTCTGCGTGGAACTGACGTTGTGCAGCATCCTTAGATTAGACCTGGGGTGGGCTGATGGGGGTTCACAGGGTTTCAGGGGAGTCCCTAGCTGAGATTCTGTGCAGCTCGGAGAACCTCCAAATCCCACTCCTGGATGGCCCCACCCACTCCTCCCCTCCCCTCTACTCCCTGGAATCCCCACGCTGCCCGTTTTGGATGGAACCAACTGGAGGGTGTGCACAGAGACTCAGAGAGGGTGAAAAATGGGCCTCCTGGAAGTTTGGGAAGACCAGAAATGGGCCCGTTTCCAGCTTCCAGAGAGCCTCCAGTGGCTGGGGAGGCTGATTTTGCCCTCCTGGAGTCACAAGGAAAGCCTCCAGAGTGCAGGAAGATCAAGAACACCCCTCCCCCCTCATAGTACTGCAGGAGGCTGACTGGGCCACACCCACTATGGCCACACCCACACAGCAACCAGCCAGAGAACCCATTGCTACAATTTTTGAAGCCCACCCTTGTTTTAGACCAAAGAAACACCAACACAACCTTTGGGCAACTCTCTGCTCTGCGAAGGAGGAAGGTTTTTGTCTCAGTTCCCCATTAGATTGTCTCACTGTGGAACACGTTGCCACTGCTATACCACATGTAACAGTAATAATCAGCCTCGTCTTCATTCTCAAGGTTGGTGATGGTTAAGTAGCCGTTGTTGCCTGATCGGGTTCCTGTGAATCGGTCTGGGATCCCTTCTCCCCTGTTGCAGCCATCACAGTGCACAAAGCGAGGGGATTCCCCAGATTTCTGTTGAATCCAGCCAACGTTGTTTGGATCGCTGCTGATGGCACAGTTGAGGTTAATTGTCTCTCCTGGAGATCCAGACTGGGAGACAGGCTGAGTCAAGGTGGGCTGTGAAGTGACACCTTTACAAAGTGGAGAAAAAGAGGAAATAATGAAGACTTGTTCTATTATCTGGGCCTCCAAAAATTCCATAACCATCATTTGGCTTGACCATATTGGATTTTATACTGTCCAAACTAGAGAGTTTTTATTGGTCAGTTTAAGAATAGATTCTCCACACACTTACATGAGAAATAACTAAGAAGAGAAAGGAAAAGCAATATCCAGGCCATGGTGTTTCTTCCAAAAATATCCCTTCTTACAGCCAAAAATATCTATCTGGGGATCCTACTACCTTCTTACTTAAGTCCTCCTAGATTTGAAGAAAAGTCCATGCAAATATAAGTACATTGATTGTTTTTTTATAGATTTTGGCCAATGAGTGGAGCAAACATTTGCATAAAGGGAATGCTTAAGAAGACACGTTTAGTTAGGCTTTCTGTCATAATGTAGGACTTTGAACAGGACAACTATGACCAGACTTCCTTTGACACTCTATTTCCTCTAAAAGGCAGCTGAAAGTGTCTTTCTTCAACTTATTCTGTTGTAATTGTGGATTGCCAAATGGGAAGACACTCTCATTTTGGTGTCCTTCCGTTTCCAATTAGATTCAAGACAACATTACCCAGAAGAGAAGAGTTGATTTCCCTTTGATTATCTCCAGCATTGTCGACTCTGAAGTTCTCCAAGAAGAAGGTCTGAGTTTAATGATTGCCTGGATGCTAAATTCAGGGAATGAAGTTCAATTCCTTTATTAATACAGCATGTCATGTGCAAACCAACGAACCCTGCAGGCTCTATGATGGATCTTGGAGGAAACCTGTATATCCCCTAACCAGGGGTGGGCTTCAAATTTTTTAGCCAGGGCACTCTGCCCTAATTACTGGCTGGGTGGGCGTGGCTGGGTGGGCGTGGCCAACTCAGCGCTGCTTCTTTGCCCTAATTACCTAAAAAAAGAAATATACCAAAACGTTGTTTATTATTTCCTGCATTTAACACTTAAATAAAAGACTGGGTGAAACGAGGCTTAGTGACTGTGAGAGGGATCCTGGAGTCTTAGTGGAGTTTCTGGTGAGTTACGTCATTCTTATAATTTGGGAATCAATCCCCTTTGTAGGCTAGTGGCTATGTTATCTGATTTCCTCAATGGCTCTCCCTTGCAAGCACTGAGTGGATTGTTTATCTAGCTTGCAACATGTTTATGAGGTGCGAAATGCTCTTGGCTGAATGCCCAGAAGTTCAATAAGCCTATTAAGAGCTTTCCCTTGCTGCTTGTCTTTCTGAGGTTCTTGGGGGTACTCTGAGGCACACATAGTGTCAGCTAGGGGCTCTACCGAGCCTCTGTGAGCCCCAAGCAGCCCACCACTGCCCCTAACACATTCCAGCCCAACAGTCTTACTATGCAATTCCAGAGAAGGAGGAGAAACTGTGCAATGGAACACTTTACAACCCGAGAGGAATTTATGGCAGACTGCAATAACATGGGAATCTCCCTCAAAAGAGTATCTGGACATAAAAAGTTATCCAGAGTTGTCCCACATCCTCCTCTACACAACACCTCTGATATCACAAACTGATTATTAAATCTGGTTCTCTTTCTTTTCTTGATATCTGCAATTTTGCATGAGCTTTTTTCAAGCGGGCATAATTGCTCAGTCTGTCGCACAGAGGAGAGTTTCAGGAGTAGTCACACTAGGTTGGCGTGGCGCATTTCTAGGTAGCTGGCACCCCCTGCTGTCAAGTCCCATCACCATAACTGGGCGACACTTTCTTCCATTCCAAATAAGTTTGAGAGCAAAGAGCCCGAGCTTCCAATTTCTTCAAGGTTCCTTCACTTTCTCTCAGTGCAAAGGCATTTCCTTTAATGTCCCTTCAGACTTGGATGACTGAAAAAGCAAGAACTATAATATACGTGGATATATGTTAACATTTCTCCACACTCGTTGTTTTAATCTTGTAACTAAAAGAGTGAAGGGTTTTTTTCTGTGTTTGTGTGATATACTTGGATCCTTCAATCTTTGCCTGGAAGAGACGGTGTGCAGCGCCTTTAGATTAGACCAGGGTTGGGCTCTTGGGAGTTCACTGGGGTTCAGGGGAGCCCCTACCTAAGATTCTGTGCAGCTCGGAGAACTCCCAAATCCCACTCCTGTCTGGCCCCGCCCACTCCTCCCCTCCCCTCCCCTCCCTGGAGTCTCCACGTGGCCTGTTTTGGATTGAACCAAGTGGAGGGTGTGGACAGAGATCAGGGAGGGTGAAAAATGGGCCTCCTGGAAGTTTGGGAAGGCCGGAAATGGGCCCGTTTCCATCCTTCAGAGAGCCTCCAGAGGCTGTGGAGGCTGTTTTTGCCCTCCCAGAGTCTCAAGGAAAACCCTCGGGAGCGCAGGTAGATCAAGAACACCCCTCCCCCACAGTGCTGCAGGAGGCTGACTACGCCACACCCACTATGGCCACGCCCACCCAGCAACCGGGCAGGGAACGCGTTGGTACAATTTTTGAAGCCCACCCCTGTATTAGACCAGAGAAACACCAACACAACCTTTGGGCAATTCTCTGCTCTGCGAAGGAGGAAGGTTTTTGTCTCAGTTCCCCATTAGATTGTCTCACTGTGGAACATTCCACTACTATACCACATGTAACAGTGATAATCAGCCTCATCTTCAACCTGAAGGTTGGTGATGGTTAAGAAGCCATTGTTGCCTGATCGGGTTGCCGTGAATCGGTCTGGGATCCCTGGTCCTCTGTTGCATCCATCACAATGCACAAAACGAAGTCCTTCCCCTGATTTCTGTTGAAGCCAGCCAATAGTAGTTGGATTGCTGCTGATGGCACAGGTGAGTTTAATTGTCCCTCCTGGAGATGCAGACTGGGAGACAGGCTGAGTCAAGGTGGGCTGGGAAGTGACACCTTTACAAAGTGGAGAAAAAGAGGAAATAATGAAGACTTGTTCTATTATCTGGGCCTCCAAAAATCCCAGAACCATCATTTGGATGGACCATATTGGATTTTATAATTTCCAAAGTAGAATGTTTTTATGGGACAGTTTAAGAAGAGGTTCTCCACATACTCACATGAGAAATAAATAAGAAGTGGAAGGAAAACCAGTGTCCAGGCCATGGTGCTTTCCTTCAAAAATATCCCTTCTTACAATCAAAAATATCTACCTGGGGATCCTTCTACCTTCTTACTTAAGTCCTCCTAGATTGAAGAAACGTCCATGCAAATATAAGTACATTGATTGGCTTTCATTGAGCTGGTTTTGACCAATGACTGGAGAATATATTTGCATAAAGGTAGTTGTTTAAAAGGTACCTTTATTAAGCTTTCTGTCATAATGGGGGACTTTGACCAGGACAACTTTTACCAGACTTCGTGGACACCCCGTTTGCCCTTGAAATAAAAAAGCAGCTGAAAATATCTTTCTTGAACTTATTCTGATGTAATTGTGTTTTGTTTGTAAAAGTGTCCGATTCTCTTATTTGGCTTACTGCTGTCCATCATCTGGCAACCTCTAACATTTCCAGGTGGAATGCCAATGGGAAGACTCTCTCTCTTTTTTGTCCTTTCCGTTTCCAATTGAATTACCACAATGTTACCAGAAGACGGATGATGGTTTGCCTTTGATTATCTCCAGCATGTCACCTCTGAAGCTCTCCAAGGAGAATGTCTGCGTTTAATGATTTCCGGATGACAAAGCAGGGTCTGAATACTTTCTTTTTTAAAAATGAAAAATAAAAAAACAATTTTACTAACAAGATACAAATACAAACATATAAAACATTAGTATATAAACTAATCCAAATTTTTTAACATTTGTTGTCGAGTTTGATTAGTCCTCGTTTTTTCTTTAGTCATTGGTTTAAACACTATTCCACAGTCGATACCAACATTCATTTGCTTTATATAGTATTTATATATTATTTAACTATTGAGTCAAAAAAATATAATCCAAGAGACTAATACTGACACTATTAAATAACAGGGAAAGCTTTGCTACGGTAAATTCTACATTGGTATAAAACATTAAATAAATAACTGATTTATGTAATATTTCTCCCTACAATCATTTATTTGTTTCCGCCCCCCCCTCTCCCCCCTTTTCTACCCATTTCTACCATTTGTCCCATATTCTAAGAATCCTGTGTCTTCCTTTCCACTGATCTTTAATGTAAGTCTCTCCAATTGCATGCAGTCATAAGCTTTTTGAACTGTAAAGTTTATTGGGGTGTGTTAGAGTTTTTCCAATATTGAGCCAATGAAATCGTGCCACAGTTAATAAATGTATAATCAAGTATTGATTGATAATACAGGGTGTGAATTTCTATTCATCTATTAACAAAGCCCATCATGGGAAAAGCAACAAACTTCTGAGAAACCAATTTGGCTCATTTTGGGGGGGGGGGGGCGGTTGTGCATGCAGTCAGAAAGAGAGAGAGATGCGGAAAGGAAGGATTAGAGAACCTACCTCAGACCTGCTAGAGGAAAATTAATCTTAGAACCTTTTAATTACAAAATCTCACTTATTTTCAATTGCAAAATGTCAATGTAGGAATGAAACCAGGGGATCACTAAACATGGAGGAACTATAACTGTATATGGGTATATATTAACATTTCTTTACATTCACCGTTTTATTCTTTGGGATCAAAATTGTTCTTCTGTTTGGGGTGTTTTAGTTGGATTGTCTTCTGGAATATGGATCTCTGGCTCGATCCCAGTCTGGAATAGACAGCCTACAGCGTCCTTTCATTAGAACCACACAACCTTTGAGCAACTCTCGTTTTGCAAAAGAAGAAGGTTTTTGTCTCAGTTCCCCATTAATTGTCTCACTGTGGAATGTATGACTATACCACATGAGACAGTGATAATCTGCCCTCATCCTCAGCCTGAAGGTTGGTGATGGTTAAGTAGCCGTTGTTGCTGATCGGGTTGCCGTGAATCGTCTGGGATCCCTGGTCCTCTGCTGCTGCTGCCATCGTAGCGCACAAAACGAGGGGCTGCTCCAGATTTCTGTTGAAGCCAGCCAATAGTAGCTGGATCGCTGCTGATGGCACAGGTGAGTTTCACTGTCTCTCCTGGAGATGCAGACTGGGAGACAGGCTGAGTCAAGGTGGGCTGGAAGTGACACCTTTACAAAGTGAGAAAAAGAGGAAATAATGAAGACTTGTTCTATTATCTGGGCCTCCAAAAATCCCAGAACCATCGTTTGGATGGACCACATTGGATTTTATATTGTCCAAACTAGAAAGTTTTTATTGGACAGTTTAAGAAGAGGTTCTCCACATACTTACATGAGAAATAAGTAAGAAGTGGAAGGAAAACCAGTGTCCAGGCCATGGTGCTTTCCTTCAAAAATATCCCTTCTTACAATCAAAAATATCGACCTGGGGATCCTTCTACCTTCTTACTTAGGTCCTCCTAGATTTGAAGAAAAGTCCATGCAAATATAAGTACATTGATTGGTTTTTTATAGAACTGATTTTGGCCAATGAGTGGAGAAGACATTTGCATAAAGGGAATGCTTAAGAAGACACGTTTATTTAGGCTTTCTGTCATAATGTAGGACATTGAACAGGACAACTATGACCAGACTTCCTTTGACACTCTATTTCCTCTTGCAATAAAAAGCAGCTGAAAGTGTCTTTTTCAACTTATTCTGTTGTAATTGTGGATTGCCAATGGGAAGACACTCTCATTTTGGTGTCCTTCCGTTTCCAATTAGATTCAAGACAACATTACCCAGAAGAAAAGAGTTGATTTCCCTTTGATTATCTCCAGCATTGTCAACTCTGAAGTTCTCCAAGAAGAAGGTCTGAGTTTAATGATTGCCTGGATGCTAAATTCAGGGAATGAAGTTTAATTCCTCTATTAATACAGCATGTCATGTGCAAACCAACAAACCCTGCAAGGCTCTATGATGGATCTTGGAGGAAACCTGTATATCCCCTAACCAGGGTTGGGCTTCCAATTTTTTAGCCAGGGCACTCTGCCCTAATTACTGGCTGGGTGGGCGTGGCTGGGTGGGCGTGGCTGGGTGGGCGTGGCTAGGTATCCATGTGATCAGGTGTCCATGTGTTTGGGTGGGCGTGGCTAGGTGGCCATGTGACTGGGTGGGTGTGGCCAACTCAGCGCTGCTTCTTTGCCCTAATTACCTAAAAAAAGAAATATACCAAAACGTTGTTTATTTTATTATTTCCTGCATTTAACACTTAAATAAAAGACTGGGTGAAACGAGGCTTAGTGACTGTGAGAGGGATCACTGGCAGAATGCGGTCCTGGAGTCTTAGTGGAGTTTCTGGTGAGTTACGTCATTCTTATAATTTGGGAATCAATCCCCTTTGTAGGCTAGTGGCTATGTTATCTGATTTCCTCAATGGCTCTCCCTTGCATGTTCTGAGTGGATTGTTCATCTACCTTGCAACCCTTTTATGAGGTGCGAAATGCTCTTGGCTGAATGCCCAGAAGTTCAATAAGCCTATTAAGAGCTTTCCCTTGCTGATTGTCTTTCTGAGATTTTTGGGATACTCTGAGCCACACATAGTGTCAGCTAGGATCTCTACGGAGCCTCTGTGAGCCCCAAGCAGCCCACCCCTACCCCTAACACATTCCAGCCCAAAAGTCTTACTATGCAATTCCAGAGAAGGAGGAGAAATTGTGTAATGGAACACTTTACAACCCGAGAGGAATTTATGGCAGACTGCAATAACATGGGAATCTCCCTCAAAAGAGTATCTGGACATAAAAAGTTATCCAGAGTTGTCCCACATCCTCCTCTACAGAACACCTCTGATATCACAAACTGATTATTAAATCTTGTTCTCTTTCCTTTCTTGACATCTGCAATTCTGCATGAGGTATTTTGCAGCGGGTGTAATTGCTCAGTCTGTTGCACAGAGGAGAGTTTCAGGAGTAGTCGCACAAGGTTGGCGTGGCGCATTTCTAGGTAGCTGGCACCCCCTGCTGTCAAGTCCCATCACCATAACTGGGCGACACTTTCTTCCATTCCAAATAAGTTTGAGAGCAAAGAGCCCGAGCTTCCAATTTCTTCAAGGTTCCTTCACTTTCTCTCAGTGCAAAGGCGTTTCCTTTATTGTCCCTTCATATGTGGACGACTGAAAAAGCAAGAACTATAATATACGTGGATATATGTTAACATTTCTCCACACTCATTGTTTTAATCTTGTAACTAGAAGGCTGAAGGGTTTTTTTCTGTGTTTGTGTGATATACTTGGATTCTTCAATCTTTGCCTGGAAGAGACGGTGTGCAGCGCCCTTAGATTAGACCAGGGTTGGGCTCTTGGGAGTTCACTGGGGTTCAGGGGAGCCCCTATCTAAGATTCTGTGCAGCTCGGAGAACTCCCAAATCCCACTCCTGTCTGGCCCCGCCCACTCCTCCCCTCCCCTCCCCTCCCTGGAGTCTCCACGTGGCCTGTTTTGGATTGAACCAAGTGGAGGGGGTGCACAGAGATCAGGGAGGGTGAAAAATGGGCCTCCTGGAAGTTTGGGAAGGCCGGAAATGGGCCCGTTTCCGTCCTTCAGAGAGCCTCCAGAGGCTGTGGAGGCTGTTTTTGCCCTCCCAGAGTCTCAAGAAAACCCTCGGGAGCGCAGGTAGATCAAGAACACCCCTCCCCCACAGTGCTGCAGGAGGCTGACTATGCCACACCCACTATGGCCACGCCCACCCAGCAACCGGGCAGGGAACCCGTTGGTACAATTTTTGAAGCCCACCCCTGTATTAGACCAGAGAAACACCAACACAACCTTTGGGCAACTCTCTGCTCTGCGAAGGAAGAAAGTTTTTGTCTCAGTTCCCCATTAGATTGTCTCACTGTGGAACACGTTGCCACTACTATACCACATGTAACAGTGATAATCGGCCTCATCTTCAACCTGAAGGTTGGTGATGGTTAAGAAGCCATTGTTGCCTGATCGGGTTGCCGTGAATCGGTCTGGGATCCCTGGTCCTCTGTTGCATCCATCACAATGCACAAAACGAAGTGCTTCCCCCGATTTCTGTTGAAGCCAGCCAATAGTAGTTGGATTGCTGCTGATGGCACAGGTGAGTTTCACTGTCTCTCCTGGAGATCCAGACTGGGAGACAGACTGAGTCCAGGTGGGCTGTGAAGTGACGCCTTTACAAAGTGGAGAAAAAGAGGAAATAATGAAGACTTGTTCTATTATCTGGGCCTCCAAAATCACAGAACTGTCATTTCGATGGACCACATTGGATTTTAATATTGTGCAGACTAGAGAGTTTTTATTGGTCAGTTTAGGAAAAGATTCTCCACACACTTACATGAGAAATAAGTAAGAAGAGAAAGGAAAATCAATGTCCAGGCCATGGTGCTTTCCTCCAAAAATATCCCTTCTTACAGCCAAAAATATCTACCTGGGGATCCTACTACCTTCTTACTTAAGTTCTCCTAGATTTGAAGAAACGTCCATGCAAATATAAGTACATTGATTGGCTTTCATTGAGCTGGTTTTGACCAATGACTGGAGAATATATTTGCATAAAGGTAGTTGTTTAAAAGGTACCTTTATTAAGCTTTCTGTCATAATGGGGGACTTTGACCAGGACAACTTTTACCAGACTTCGTTGGACACCCCGTTTGCCCTTGAAATAAAAAAGCAGCTGAAAATATCTGTCTTGAACTTATTCTGATGTAATTGTGTTTTTGTTTGTAAAAAGTGTCCGATTCTCTTATTTGGCTTACTGCTGTCCATCATCTGGCAACCTCTAACATTTCCAGGTGGAATGCCAATGGGAAGACTCTCTCTCTTTTTTGTCCTTCCGTTTCCAATTGAATTAACCACAATGTTACCCAGAAGACGGATGATGGTTTGCCTTTGATTATCTCCAGCATGTCACCTCTGAAGCTCTCCAAGGAGAATGTCTGCGTTTAATGATTTCCTGGATGACAAATGCAGGGTCTGAATACTTTCTTTTTTAAAAATGAAAAATAAAAAAACAATTTTACTAACAAGATACAAATACAAACATATAAAACATTAGTATATAACTAATCCAAATTTTTTAACATTTGTTGTCGAGTTTGATTAGTCCTCGTTTTTTCTTTAGTCATTGGTTTAAACACTATTCCACAGTCGATACAAACATTCATTTGCTTTATTATAGTATTTATATATTATTTAACTATTGAGTCAAAAAAATATAATCCAAGAGACTAATAATGACACTATTAAATAACAGGAAAGCTTTGCTACGGTAAATTCTACATTTGTATAAAACATTAAATAAATAACTGATTTATGTAATATTTCTCCCTACAATCATTTATTTGTTTCCGCCCCCCCTCTCCCCCCTTTTCTACCCATTTCTACCATTTGTCCCATATTCTATAGAATCCTGTGTCTTCCTTTCCACTGATCTTTAATGTAAGTCTCTCCAATTGCATGCAGTCATAAGCTTTTTGAACTGTAAAGTTTATTGGGGGTGTGTTAGAGTTTTTCCAATATTGAGCCAATGAAATACGTGCCACAGTTAATAAATGTATAATCAAGTATTGATTGATAATACAGGGTGTGAATTCTATTCATCTATTAACAAAGCCCATCATGGGAAAAGCAACAAAACTTCTGAGAAACCAATTTGGCTCATTTTGGGGGGGGGGGGGCGGTTGTGCATGCAGTCAAGAAGAGAGAGAGATGCGGAAAGGAAGGATTAGAGAACCTACCTCAGACCTGCTAGAGGAAAATTAATCTTAGAACCTTTTAATTACAAAATCTCACTTATTTTCAATTGCAAAATGTCAATGTAGGGAATGAAACCAGGGGATCACTAAACATGGAGGAACTATAACTGTATATGGGTATATATTAACATTTCTTTACATTCACCGTTTTATTCTTTTGGGATCAAAATTGTTCTTCTGTTTGGGTGTTTTAGTTGGATTTGTCTTCTGGAATATGGATCTCTGGCTCGATCCCAGTCTGGAATAGACAGCCTACAGCGTCCTTTCATTAGAACCACACAACCTTTGAGCAACTCTCTGTTTTGCAAAAGAAGAAGGTTTTTGTCTCAGTTCCCCATTAATTGTCTCACTGTGGAATGTATGACTATACCACATGAGACAGTGATAATCTGCCTCATCCTCAGCCTGAAGGTTGGTGATGGTTAAGTAGCCGTTGTTGCCTGATCGGGTTGCCGTGAATCGGTCTGGGATCCCTGGTCCTCTGCTGCTGCTGCCATCGTAGCGCACAAAACGAGGGGCTGCTCCAGATTTCTGTTGAAGCCAGCCAATAGTAGCTGGATCGCTGCTGATGGCACAGGTGAGTTTCACTGTCTCTCCTGGAGATGCAGACTGGGAGACAGGCTGAGTCAAGGTGGGCTGGGAAGTGACACCTTTACAAAGTGGAGAAAAAGAGGAAATAATAAAGACTTGTTCTATTATCTGGGCCTCCAAAAATCCCAGAACCATCGTTTGGATGGACCACATTGGATTTTATATTGTCCAAACTAGAAAGTTTTTATTGGACAGTTTAAGAAGAGGTTCTCCACATACTTACATGAGAAATAAGTAAGAAGTGGAAGGAAAACCAGTGTCCAGGCCATGGTGCTTTCCTTCAAAAATATCCCTTCTTACAATCAAAAATATCGACCTGGGGATCCTTCTACCTTCTTACTTAGGTCCTCCTAGATTTGAAGAAAAGTCCATGCAAATATAAGTACATTGATTGGTTTTTTATAGAACTGATTTTGGCCAATGAGTGGAGAAGACATTTGCATAAAGGGAATGCTTAAGAAGACACGTTTATTTAGGCTTTCTGTCATAATGTAGGACATTGAACAGGACAACTATGACCAGACTTCCTTTGACACTCTATTTCCTCTTGCAATAAAAAGCAGCTGAAAGTGTCTTTTTTCAACTTATTCTGTTGTAATTGTGGATTGCCAATGGGAAGACACTCTCATTTTGGTGTCCTTCCGTTTCCAATTAGATTCAAGACAACATTACCCAGAAGAAAAGAGTTGATTTCCCTTTGATTATCTCCAGCATTGTCAACTCTGAAGTTCTCCAAGAAGAAGGTCTGAGTTTAATGATTGCCTGGATGCTAAATTCAGGGAATGAAGTTTAATTCCTCTATTAATACAGCATGTCATGTGCAAACCAACAAACCCTGCAAGGCTCTATGATGGATCTTGGAGGAAACCTGTATATCCCCTAACCAGGGTTGGGCTTCCAATTTTTTAGCCAGGGCACTCTGCCCTAATTACTGGCTGGGTGGGCGTGGCTGGGTGGGCGTGGCTGGGTGGGCGTGGTTAGGTATCCATGTGATCAGGTGTCCATGTGTTTGGGTGGGCGTGGCTAGGTGGCCATGTGACTGGGTGGGTGTGGCCAACTCAGCGCTGCTTCTTTGCCCTAATTACCTAAAAAAAGAAATATACCAAAACGTTGTTTATTATTTCCTGCATTTAACACTTAAATAAAAGACTGGGTGAAACGAGGCTTACTGACTGTGAGAGGGATCCTTATTTTATTTATTATTTTTATTTATTATTTAAATGTATATACCGCCCTTCTCCCAAGGGACTCAGGGCGGTGTACAGCCCATCTAAAACCCACAAATATACAAAAATTAAAAAAGTATTAAATTAATCGGCTGATAAATGAGACTAAAAAGACCCCACCCACCCCCTTAAAACCCCAATTTAAAATTAAGTACTATGGAGACCAAATTAAAACCATTATCTCAGCCCAGGCCGGCCTGCTCAAAGAGCCAGGTCTTCAACGCGCGCCTGAAGGCCCTCAGGTCCATGCCGGTACGGAGCTCTGGTGGCAGAGTATTCCAGAGGGCGGGGGCACCCACAGAGAAGGCTCGACCCCTCGGCGCCGCCAGACGACACATAGCGGCCGACGGCACCCGGAGCAGACCCTCTCTGTGGGAACGCACCGGCCTGTTGGAGATCACTGGCAGAATGCGGTCCTGGAGTCTTAGTGGAGTTTCTGGTGAGTTACGTCATTCTTATAATTTGGGAATCAATCCCCTTTGTAGGCTAGTGGCTATGTTATCTGATTTCCTCAATGGCTCTCCCTTGCATGTTCTGAGTGGATTGTTCATCTACCTTGCAACCCTTTTATGAGGTGCGAAATGCTCTTGGCTGAATGCCCAGAAGTTCAATAAGCCTATTAAGAGCTTTCCCTTGCTGATTGTCTTTCTGAGGTTCTTGGGGGTACTCTGAGGCACACATAGTGTCAGCTAGGGGCTCTACGGAGCCTCTGTGAGCCCCAAGCAGCCCACCACTGCCCCTAACACATTCCAGCCCAAAAGTCTTACTATGCAATTCCAGAGAAGGAGGAGAAATTGTGTAATGGAACACTTTACAACCCGAGAGGAATTTATGGCAGACTGCAATAACATGGGAATCTCCCTCAAAAGAGTATCTGGACATAAAAAGTTATCCAGAGTTGTCCCACATCCTCCTCTACAGAACACCTCTGATATCACAAACTGATTATTAAATCTTGTTCTCTTTCCTTTCTTGACATCTGCAATTCTGCATGAGGTATTTTGCAGCGGGTGTAATTGCTCAGTCTGTTGCACAGAGGAGAGTTTCAGGAGTAGTCGCACAAGGTTGGCGTGGCGCATTTCTAGGTAGCTGGCACCCCCTGCTGTCAAGTCCCATCACCATAACTGGGCGACACTTTCTTCCATTCCAAATAAGTTTGAGAGCAAAGAGCCCGAGCTTCCAATTTCTTCAAGGTTCCTTCACTTTCTCTCAGTGCAAAGGCGTTTCCTTTATTGTCCCTTCATATGTGGACGACTGAAAAAGCAAGAACTATAATATACGTGGATATATGTTAACATTTCTCCACACTCATTGTTTTAATCTTGTAACTAGAAGGCTGAAGGGTTTTTTTCTGTGTTTGTGTGATATACTTGGATTCTTCAATCTTTGCCTGGAAGAGACGGTGTGCAGCGCCCTTAGATTAGACCAGGGTTGGGCTCTTGGGAGTTCACTGGGGTTCAGGGGAGCCCCTATCTAAGATTCTGTGCAGCTCGGAGAACTCCCAAATCCCACTCCTGTCTGGCCCCGCCCACTCCTCCCCTCCCCTCCCCTCCCTGGAGTCTCCACGTGGCCTGTTTTGGATTGAACCAAGTGGAGGGGGTGCACAGAGATCAGGGAGGGTGAAAAATGGGCCTCCTGGAAGTTTGGGAAGGCCGGAAATGGGCCCGTTTCCGTCCTTCAGAGAGCCTCCAGAGGCTGTGGAGGCTGTTTTTGCCCTCCCGGAGTCACAAGAAAACCCTCGGGAGCGCAGGTAGATCAAGAACACCCCTCCCCCACAGTGCTGCAGGAGGCTGACTATGCCACACCCACTATGGCCACGCCCACCCAGCAACCGGGCAGGGAACCCGTTGGTACAATTTTTGAAGCCCACCCCTGTATTAGACCAGAGAAACACCAACACAACCTTTGGGCAACTCTCTGCTCTGCGAAGGAAGAAAGTTTTTGTCTCAGTTCCCCATTAGATTGTCTCACTGTGGAACACGTTGCCACTACTATACCACATGTAACAGTGATAATCGGCCTCATCTTCAACCTGAAGGTTGGTGATGGTTAAGAAGCCATTGTTGCCTGATCGGGTTGCCGTGAATCGGTCTGGGATCCCTGGTCCTCTGTTGCATCCATCACAATGCACAAAACGAAGTGCTTCCCCCGATTTCTGTTGAAGCCAGCCAATAGTAGTTGGATTGCTGCTGATGGCACAGGTGAGTTTCACTGTCTCTCCTGGAGATCCAGACTGGGAGACAGACTGAGTCCAGGTGGGCTGTGAAGTGACGCCTTTACAAAGTGGAGAAAAAGAGGAAATAATGAAGACTTGTTCTATTATCTGGGCCTCCAAAAATCACAGAACTGTCATTTCGATGGACCACATTGGATTTTAATATTGTGCAGACTAGAGAGTTTTTATTGGTCAGTTTAGGAAAAGATTCTCCACACACTTACATGAGAAATAAGTAAGAAGAGAAAGGAAAATCAATGTCCAGGCCATGGTGCTTTCCTCCAAAAATATCCCTTCTTACAGCCAAAAATATCTACCTGGGGATCCTACTACCTTCTTACTTAAGTTCTCCTAGATTTGAAGAAACGTCCATGCAAATATAAGTACATTGATTGGCTTTCATTGAGCTGGTTTTGACCAATGACTGGAGAATATATTTGCATAAAGGTAGTTGTTTAAAAGGTACCTTTATTAAGCTTTCTGTCATAATGGGGGACTTTGACCAGGACAACTTTTACCAGACTTCGTTGGACACCCCGTTTGCCCTTGAAATAAAAAAGCAGCTGAAAATATCTGTCTTGAACTTATTCTGATGTAATTGTGTTTTTGTTTGTAAAAAGTGTCCGATTCTCTTATTTGGCTTACTGCTGTCCATCATCTGGCAACCTCTAACATTTCCAGGTGGAATGCCAATGGGAAGACTCTCTCTCTTTTTTGTCCTTCCGTTTCCAATTGAATTAACCACAATGTTACCCAGAAGACGGATGATGGTTTGCCTTTGATTATCTCCAGCATGTCACCTCTGAAGCTCTCCAAGGAGAATGTCTGCGTTTAATGATTTCCTGGATGACAAATGCAGGGTCTGAATACTTTCTTTTTTAAAAATGAAAAATAAAAAAACAATTTTACTAACAAGATACAAATACAAACATATAAAACATTAGTATATAACTAATCCAAATTTTTTAACATTTGTTGTCGAGTTTGATTAGTCCTCGTTTTTTCTTTAGTCATTGGTTTAAACACTATTCCACAGTCGATACAAACATTCATTTGCTTTATTATAGTATTTATATATTATTTAACTATTGAGTCAAAAAAATATAATCCAAGAGACTAATAATGACACTATTAAATAACAGGAAAGCTTTGCTACGGTAAATTCTACATTTGTATAAAACATTAAATAAATAACTGATTTATGTAATATTTCTCCCTACAATCATTTATTTGTTTCCGCCCCCCCTCTCCCCCCTTTTCTACCCATTTCTACCATTTGTCCCATATTCTATAGAATCCTGTGTCTTCCTTTCCACTGATCTTTAATGTAAGTCTCTCCAATTGCATAAGCTTTTTGAACTGTAAAGTTTATTGGGGGTGTGTTAGAGTTTTTCCAATATTGAGCCAATGAAATACGTGCCACAGTTAATAAATGTATAATCAAGTATTGATTGATAATACAGGGTGTGAATTCTATTCATCATTAACAAAGCCCATCATGGGAAAAGCAACAAAACTTCTGAGAAACCAATTTGGCTCATTTTGGGGGGGGGGGGGGCGGTTGTGCATGCAGTCAAGAAGAGAGAGAGATGCGGAAAGGAAGGATTAGAGAACCTACCTCAGACCTGCTAGAGGAAAATTAATCTTAGAACCTTTTAATTACAAAATCTCACTTATTTTCAATTGCAAAATGTCAATGTAGGGAATGAAACCAGGGGATCACTAAACATGGAGGAACTATAACTGTATATGGGTATATATTAACATTTCTTTACATTCACCGTTTTATTCTTTTGGGATCAAAATTGTTCTTCTGTTTGGGTGTTTTAGTTGGATTTGTCTTCTGGAATATGGATCTCTGGCTCGATCCCAGTCTGGAATAGACAGCCTACAGCGTCCTTTCATTAGAACCACACAACCTTTGAGCAACTCTCTGTTTTGCAAAAGAAGAAGGTTTTTGTCTCAGTTCCCCATTAATTGTCTCACTGTGGAATGTATGACTATACCACATGAGACAGTGATAATCTGCCTCATCCTCAGCCTGAAGGTTGGTGATGGTTAAGTAGCCGTTGTTGCCTGATCGGGTTGCCGTGAATCGGTCTGGGATCCCTGGTCCTCTGCTGCTGCTGCCATCGTAGCGCACAAAACGAGGGGCTGCTCCAGATTTCTGTTGAAGCCAGCCAATAGTAGCTGGATCGCTGCTGATGGCACAGGTGAGTTTCACTGTCTCTCCTGGAGATGCAGACTGGGAGACAGGCTGAGTCAAGGTGGGCTGGGAAGTGACACCTTTACAAAGTGGAGAAAAAGAGGAAATAATGAAGACTTGTTCTATTATCTGGGCCTCCAAAAATCCCAGAACCATCGTTTGGATGGACCACATTGGATTTTATATTGTCCAAACTAGAAAGTTTTTATTGGACAGTTTAAGAAGAGGTTCTCCACATACTTACATGAGAAATAAGTAAGAAGTGGAAGGAAAACCAGTGTCCAGGCCATGGTGCTTTCCTTCAAAAATATCCCTTCTTACAATCAAAAATATCGACCTGGGGATCCTTCTACCTTCTTACTTAGGTCCTCCTAGATTTGAAGAAAAGTCCATGCAAATATAAGTACATTGATTGGTTTTTTATAGAACTGATTTTGGCCAATGAGTGGAGAAGACATTTGCATAAAGGGAATGCTTAAGAAGACACGTTTATTTAGGCTTTCTGTCATAATGTAGGACATTGAACAGGACAACTATGACCAGACTTCCTTTGACACTCTATTTCCTCTTGCAATAAAAAGCAGCTGAAAGTGTCTTTTTTCAACTTATTCTGTTGTAATTGTGGATTGCCAATGGGAAGACACTCTCATTTTGGTGTCCTTCCGTTTCCAATTAGATTCAAGACAACATTACCCAGAAGAAAAGAGTTGATTTCCCTTTGATTATCTCCAGCATTGTCAACTCTGAAGTTCTCCAAGAAGAAGGTCTGAGTTTAATGATTGCCTGGATGCTAAATTCAGGGAATGAAGTTTAATTCCTCTATTAATACAGCATGTCATGTGCAAACCAATAAACCCTGCAAGGCTCTATGATGGATCTTGGAGGAAACCTGTATATCCCCTAACCAGGGTTGGGCTTCCAATTTTTTAGCCAGGGCACTCTGCCCTAATTACTGGCTGGGTGGGCGTGGCTGGGTGGGCGTGGCTGGGTGGGCGTGGTTAGGTATCCATGTGATCAGGTGTCCATGTGTTTGGGTGGGCGTGGCTAGGTGGCCATGTGACTGGGTGGGTGTGGCCAATTCAGCGCTGCTTCTTTGCCCTAATTACCTAAAAAAAGATATATACCAAAACGTGGTTTATTATTTCCTGCATTTAACACTTAAATAAAAGACTGGGTGAAACGAGGCTTAGTGACTGTGAGAGGGATCCTGGAGTCTTAGTGGAGTTTCTGGTGAGTTACGTCATTCTTATAATTTGGGAATCAATCCACTTTGGAGGCAAGTGGCTAGGTTATCTGATTTCCTCAATGGCTCTCCCTTGCATGTTCTGAGTGGATTGTTTATCTAGCTTGCAACCCTTTTATGAGGTGTGAAATGCACTTGGCTGAACACCCAGAAGTTCAATAAGTCTATTAAGAGCTTCCCCTTGCTGATTGTCTTTCTGAGGTTTTTGGGGGTACTCTGAGGCACACATAGTCTCAACTAGGGGCTCTACCGAGCCTCTGTGAGCCCCAAGCAGCCCACCACTGCCCCTAACACATTCCAGCCCAACAGTCTTACTATGCAATTCCAGAGAAGGAGGAGAAACTTTGTAATGGAACACGTTGCAACCTGACGGGAATTTATAGCAGACTGCAATAACATGGGAATCTCCCTCAAAAGAGTATCTGGATATAAAAAGTTCTCCAGAGTTGTCCTCCTCTACACAACACCTCTGATATCACAAACTGATTATTAAATCTAGTTCATTTTCCTTGCTTGACATCTGCAATTCTGCATGAGGTATTTTGAAGCAGGTGTAATTGCTCAGTCTGTTGCACAGAGGAGAGTTTCAGGAGTGGCGGCACAAGGTTGGCATGGCTCATTTCTAGGCAGATGGCACTCCCTGCAGTCAACTCCCGTCACCATAACTGGGTGACACTTTCTTCCATTCCAAGTAAGTTTGAGTGCAAAGAGCCCGAATTGCAAATTTCTTCAAGGTTCCTTCACTTTTTCTCAGTTCAAAGGCAGTTCCTTTAATGTCCCTTCATATGTGGAGGACTGAACAAGCAAGAGCTATAATATATGTGGATATATGTTCACATTTCTCCACACTCGTTGTTTTAATCTTGTGACTAAAAGAGTGAAGGGTTTTTTTCTTGTGTTTGTGTGTTACAGTTGGATTCTTCTTCTGCAACATGGATCTCAGGGTTAATCTCTGCGTGGAACTGACAATGTGCAGCGTCCTTAGATTAGACCTGGGGTGGGCTGATGGGGATTCACAGGGTTTCAGGGGAGTCCCTAGCTGAGATTCTGTGCAGCTCGGAGAACCCCCAAATCCCACTCCTGGATGGCCCCACCCACTCCTCCCCTCCCCTCCCCTCCCCTCTACTCCCTGGAATCCCCACGCTGCCCGTTTTGGATGGAACCAAGTGGAGAGTGTGCACAGAGAGTCAGGGAGGGTGAAAAATGGGCCTCCTGGAAGTTTGGGAAGACCAGAAATGGGCCCGTTTCCAGCTTCCAGAGAGCCTTCAGTGGCTGGGGAGGCTGTTTTTGCCCTCCCGGAGTCACAAGGAAAGCCTCCGGAGTGCAGGAAGATCAAGAACACCCCCCCTCACAGTGCTGCATGAGGCTGACTGGGCCACACCCACTATGGCCACACCCATCCAGCACCCGGGCAGAGAACCCATTGCTACAATTTTTGAAGCCCACCCCTGTTTTAGATGAAAGAAACACCAACACAACTTTGAGCAACTCTCTGCTCTGCGAAGGAGGAAGGTTTTTGTCTCAGTTCCCCATTAGATTGTCTCGCTGTGGAACGTATTGCGATACCACATGTAACAGTAATAATCCGCCTCGTCTTCATCCTGAAGGTTGGTGATGGTTAAGTAGCCGTTGTTGCCTGATCGGGTTCCCGTGAATCGGTCTGGGATCCCTTCCCCCCTGCTGCTGCAGCCATCATAGTGCACAAAGCGAGGGGCTTGCCCCGACTTCTGTTGAATCCAGCGAACATTGTTTGGATCGCTGCTGATGGCACAGTTGAGTTGAATTGTCTCTCCTGGAGATCCAGACTGGGAGACAGGCTGAGTCAAGGTGGGCTGTGAAGTGACACCTTTACAAAGTGGAGAAAAAGAGGAAATAATGAAGACTTGTTCTATTATCTGGGCCTCCAAAAATTCCATAACCATCATTTGGCTTGACCATATTGGATTTTATACTGTGCAAACTAGAGAGTTTTTATTGGTCAGTTTAAGAATAGATTCTCCACATATTTACATGAGAAATAACTAAGAAGAGAAAGGAAAATCAATGTCCAGGCCATGGTGCTTTCCTCCAAAAGTATCCCTTCTTACAGCCAAAAATATCTACCTGGGGATCCTACTACCTTCTTACTTAAGTCCTCCTAGATTTGAAGAAAAGTCCATGCAAATATAAGTACATTGATTGGTTTTTTATAGATTTTGGCCAATGAGTGGAGCAGACATTTGCATAAAGGGAATGCTTAAGAAGACGTGTTTATTTAGGCTTTCTGTTATAATGTAGGACTTTGAACAGGACAACTATGACCAGACTTCCTTTGATACTCTATTTCCTCTAAAAGGAAGCTGAAATTGTCTTTCTTCAACTTATTCTGTTGTAATTGTGGATTGCCAAATGGGAAGACACTCTCATTTTGGTGTCCTTCCGTTTCCAATTAGATTCAACACAACATTACCCAGAAGAGAAGAGTTGATTTCCCTTTGATTATCTCCAGCATTGTCAACTCTGAAGTTCTCCAAGAAGGTTTAATTTTGATGTCAGGTAAAGGTAAACATTCCATTTGCACATATGTTGTTTCCAGGTCTAGGGGGCAGTGCTCATCTTCGTTACAAAGCCGAAGATGCAGCGCCATCCGAAGATGTCTCCCTGGTCATGTGTCCGGCATGACTAAATGCAGAACACTGTTCCATTCCCACCAAAGGGGTCTCTAATTTTCTTTACTACCTTTTTAGATGCTTTTGAACTGCTAGGTTGGCAGAAGGTGGGAGCAGGAACGGGAGCTCACTCCATTACATGGCCTAGGGATTCAAACCACTGTGCTGCTGAAATTGATGATTGACAAGCTCAGCATCTTAGCCACTAAGCCACCTCTTCCCTTGGGGGAAACCTACATCCCCTAACACATTTCTCCAGACTGAGCAATTACTCCCGCTTGAAAATACCTCATGCAAAATTGCAGATGTCAAGAAAGATAAGAGAACCAGATTTAATAATCAGTTTGTAATATCAGAGGTGTTGTGTAGAGGAGGACGTGGGACAACTCTGGAGAACTGATTATTAAATCTGGTTGTCTTTCCTTTCTTGAAATCTGAAATTTTGCATGAGGTATTTTCAAGCGGGCGTAATTGCTCAATCTGTTACACAGAGGAGAGTTTCAGGAGTAGTCGCACAAGGTTGGCGTGGCGCATTTCTAGGTAGCTGGCACCCCCTGCTGTCAAGTCCCATCACCATAACTGGGCAACACTTTCTTCCATTGCAAATAAGTTTGAGAGCAAAGAGCCCGAACTTCCAATTTCTTCAAGGTTCCTTCACTTTCTCTCAGTGCAAAGGCATTTCCTTCATTGTCCCTTCAGACTTGGATGACTGAACAAGCAAGAACTATAATATACATGGATATATGTTAACTTTTCTCCACACTCATTGTTTTAATCTTGTAACTAAAAGAGTGAAGAGTTTTTTCTTGTGTTTGTGTATTATATTTGGATTCTTCTTCTGCAACATGGATCTCAGGGTTAATCTCTGCGTGGAACTGACGATGTGCAGCGTCCTTAGATTAGACCTGGGGTGGGCTGATGGGGGTTCACAGGGTTTCAGGGGAGTCCCTAGCTGAGATTCTGTGCAGCTCAGAGAACCCCCAAATCCCACTCCTGGATGGCCCCACCCACTCCTCCCCTCCCCTCGCCTCCCCTCTACTCCCTGGAATCCCCACGTGGCCCGTTTTGGATGGAACCAAGTGGAGGGTGTGCACTGAGACTCAGGGAGGGTGAAAAATGGGCCTCCTGGAAGTTTGGGAAGACCAGAAATGGACCCGTTTCCAGCTTCCAGAGAGCCTTCAGTGGCTGGGGAGGCTGTTTTTGCCCTCCCGGAGTCACAAGGAAAGCCTCCGGAGTGCAGGAAGATCAAGAACACCCCCCCTCACAGTGCTGCATGAGGCTGAATGGGCCACACCCACTATGGCCACACCCATCCAGCACCCGGGCAGAGAACCCATTGCTACAATTTTTGAAGCCCACCCCTGTTTTAAACCAAAGAAACACCAACACAACCTTTGGGCAACTCTCTGCTCTGCGAAGGAGGAAGGTTTTTGTCTCAGTTCCCCATTAGATTGTATCACTGTGGAACACTTTGCCACTGCTATACCACATGAGACAATAATAATCAGCCTCGTCTTCATTCTGAAGGTTGGTGATGGTTAAGTAGCCGTTGTTGCCTGATCGGGTTCCCGTGAATCGGTCTGGGATCCCTTCTCCCCTGTTGCCGCCATCATAGTGCACAAAGCGAGGGGCTTCTCCAGATCTCTGCTGAAGCCAGCCAATAGTAGTTGGATTGCTGCTGATGGCACAGTTGAGTTGAATTGTCTCTCCTGGAGATCCAGACTGGGAGACAGGCTGAGTCAAGGTGGGCTGTGAAGTGACACCTTTACAAAGTGGAGAAAAAGAGGAAATAATGAAAATTTTCTCGTATTATCTGGGCCTCCAAATATCCCAGAACCATCCATGGGATCTACAATATTGGATTTTATACTTGCAGACCTGAGAGGTTTTATTAGACCGTTAAAGAGAGGTCCTCCTCATACTTACATGAGAAATAACTAAGAAGAGAAAGGAAAACCAGTGTCCAGGCCATGGTGCTTTCCTTCAAAAATGTCCCTTCCTACAACCAAAGAATATCTACCTGGGATCCTTCTGCCTTCTTACTAAAGTCCTCCTAGAATTGGAGAAAGGTCCATGCAAATATATGTACATTGATTGGCTTTCATTGTGCTGGTTTTGACCAATGAGTGCAGAAGAATTTGCATAAAAGATTACTTTTTTAAGACTTTTGTCACAATGTGGGACTTGAATGGACAAGTCCTATCAGACTTTCTTTGACACTCCATTTCCCCTGCAATAAAAAGGCAGCTGAAAGTGTCTTTCTTGAACTTCTGCTGTAATTGTCTTCCCATTTTCTTCTTTTATTTACTTCTTTACATTACCTGGCAATCTCTAACAATTCCAGGTATTGTGGAATGCAAAGGGGAAGACTTATACAATCTAATTCTTTTTCCTTTCTTGAGATCTGCATGAAGTATTTTGCAGCTGGCAAAATTGCTCAGTCAATACGGGACATCAATGCGACAAATTGCCTTGGACATCATCATTTGCCCTGCAACAAAAGGGCAATAAAGGGGTTTTTTTTTGTTGAACCTATTCTGCTGCAATTGTGTTTTGGTTGTAAACAAGTGTCTCTCCTTTTGTTTACTTCCTCTAAATAATACCTCTGATATTGCAAACTCTTTATACAACCTAATACTCTTTCCTTTCTTGAGATCTGCATGAAGTATTTTACAGCTGGTAAAATTGCTCAGTCTGTTACACAAAGAAGAGTTTCGGGTGTGGTGGCAGATGTTTGGCTTGGTGCATTTCTAGGAAAGTGGCACCCCCTACCGTCGAGTCCCATGACCATAACTGGGGGACATGTTCTTCCATTCAAAATATATATTTCACAGAAAGGTGGCCCCAGACCCAAATTTGTTCAAGGTTCCCTCTTTCCCTCTCAGAGCAAATCAGGATCTTTAATTCCCTTCACACTTGGTTGAGCTGGGACACCCGGGTGTCCAGGAAAAATTATGCCATGATTTCTGGCAGAAAAGCAGAGGAGGAAAGCACATAATTTTCCAGTGACTTTGGTGACGATCCATGACTGGAACTCTCTTGCTTTGGCATTGGAATAACTGAATTCAAAGTCATTGCTTGGTGTGCTTGATGTGATGCAAAGGAGACATCTTCTGAACAGAAAAGAGGGTGGAAATGTGGGTGGTATTGCATGGAGGCCTTGAAGTCAGGGGGGGATTGGATTAAGTTCCTCTTAATCCTCTTAATCTGGCAACCACCACAATAATAGTCCCCTTCCTCCTTTGCCTGCACGTTGTTGATGGTCAAGCAAGCAATTTCCTTGGGGGTGTTTGCAGAAGCAGAGAAATGACTAGGAGCCTTTGGGCCAATCTTTGTCTCTCTAGAGGTCATATTATAATATAGGATAAATCTGGGTATTTCCACTCTCTTTTGCTGGTACCATGAGAAGGTGCCAAAATAGTTGCCATTGCTGATCTTGCAGGAGAGAGTTGCTGATTCTCCAAGAGTTACAAAAAGGGCAGGTTCCCGAATCACGCTGTACTTGGCCGGGATACCTGGAGGAAGAATATCAAAATTATGACACTTTCAAAGATGGGAAACTGAAGCAAACAGGACAGCACAGAATAAGAAAACAGCCAAGGTGGGGGTTTGATTTCACCTGGAGAGTAAAAGAAGAAAAGTAGCAGCAGAGTCCCCACCACGATGGAGGAAATGAAGCGTAGGGAGGTCCAACTTGTTGTAATCCAAACCTTTGGTGACCCCCAACTTCTGATTCTATCTTATTGCTCTGTACCAAAAGCTCATGCAAATATCCAGATGCCTCATTGGCTGAAAGGAGTGAAGGAAACATTACTTAATGAAAGATCGAGAGATAAAACCCTCAGATCAGCAAAAGCAAAACTATCCAGGAATTACAGGAGATTTCCCTTCTCTTCCCAAACTTGTTGGAAAGCTGGACGGAATAGAATCCAGAACTATCCTTTTCCCCTTCTGGAGTTCATTGGCCAACTGAGAAGATTCTTTCCAAACAGTCTGGTTTGCTACAGCACCTAAACAGGACAGGTACAATGGAGAGTTAGGGTGGCAGAAAAACCAATTGCACCCAGCCAGCCTTGCCTAGAATACGTGTATATTGCACAGGTGAGGAGGAGGACTGAGAAAATATCTACAGACCCCTAACATTCTGGACATAAACTATTTCAACTCCTCCCCTCGGGATGGTGCTATAGGGTTAGGGTTAGGTTAACTAAACACAGACAGTTTTTTCCCCTCGTGCCATCACTGTGCTCAATACCTAATCCTCGCAGTACTGTTTTGTGACTTAAATGTTATGTTTAATGGCACAGGTGCAGCTTATCTGTGGGAAAAGGAAAGGAGAAGAAAGAAAAGGAAAGGAATAGAAAGGAAGGAAAGAGAAAGGAAAGCAAAAGGAAGGAAAGGAAGAAAAGAGAAAGGGGGAAAGGAAAGGAAGAACAGAGAAAGGGAAGGAAAAGAAGGGAAGGAAAGGAAAGAGAAAGTGAGAAAGGGAATGAAGGAAAAAGAAAGGAAAGGAGGAGAAGAAAGGAAAGGAAAGGAAAAAAGGAGAAAGGGGGAAAGTAAAAGGCTTTCCAGAAAACTGTAATGATGAAAATTTATCTTGGACCTTCTTGATTATAGAAGTGATTTGTCCAATTTTATTTTAATTCTTTTGCTCATAGGAACATAATTGTTCAACTGAAACTCGTTGAGGTAGAGAATGAAGGTTTAGAGTCATTGTTTTAATGCTGGGACAAAAAATGTCGGCTATTTTGTCTTGTCTTCCTGCCAATCAAATTGATTATAGTTCTGCAAAAGGAACATCTTGCTCGATAATCTTCCTGAAAGTAACAGCCTCTTGTGCCTTTTCATTACATCCAAGAAAGACCAAATCAACCTTTGAGCAACTCTCTGCTCTGCGAAGGAGGAAGATTTTTGTCTCAGTTCCCCATTAGATTGTCTCACTGTGGAACGTATCGCTATACCACATGGAACAGTGATAATCAGCCTCATCCTCAGCCTGAAGGTTGGTGATGGTTAAGTAGCCGTTGTTGCCTGATCGGGTGCCCGTGAATTGGTCTGGGATCCCCGGTCCTCTGCCGCAGACAGAATCACAGTGCAGAAAATGAGGGGCTTCCCCAGATTTCTGTTGAATCCAGCTAACGTAGTGTGGATTGCTGCTGATGGCACAGTTGAGTTTAATTGTCCCTCCTAGAGATCCAGACTGGGAGACAGGCTGAGTCAAGGTGGGCTGTGAAGTGACGCCTTTACAAAGTGGGAGGGAAAAGAGGAGATAATGAAGACTTGTTATATCATGGGTGCCCCCAAAATTCTCAGAACCATCATTTGGGTAGACCACATTGAATTTTATCTGAGAGAGATTTCATTGGATAGTTGAAAGACGTTCTCCACATACTTACATGACAAATAACTAAGAAGAGAAAGGAAAACCAATGTCCAGGCCATGGTGCTTTCCTTCAAACAGTCTCCCTTTCCAAGACCAAAGAATATCTACCTGGGGATCCTTCTGCCTTCTTACTTAAGTCCTCCTAGAATGGAAGAAAAGTCCATGCAAATGCAGGTCACATGATTGGCTTTCTTTAATTATATGAGCCACCCTCTTCAAAAACTAGCCAATCAGGGCAAGTAGATTGGACAATTCATGGAGGGGACATTTGCATAGAAGCAAGTCTTAAGAAGATGCCTTTATTAAGGTTTTGGTCATAATATGGGACCTCCCAGGAATCAATTACTTTATGTTTAGAGTCATTGTTTTAATGCTGAGACAAAAAATGTCGGCTATTTTGTCTTGTCTTCCTGCCAATCAAATTGATTATAGTTCTGCAAAAGTCTTGCTCGATAATCTTCCTGAAAATAACAGCCTCTTGTGCCTTTTCATTACATCCAAGAAAGACCAAAGCAACCTTTGAGCAACTCTCTGCTCCGCGAAGGAGGAAGGTTTTTGTCTCAGTTCCCCATTAGATTGTATCACTGTGGAACACTTTGCCATTGCTATACCACATGTAACAGTAATAATCAGCCTCATCCTCAGCCTGAAGGTTGGTGATGGTTAAGTAGCCGTTGTTGCCTGATCGGGTTCCCGTGAATCGGTCTGGGATCCCCGGTCCTCTGCTACAGGCATCACAGTGCACAAAGCGAGGGGATTCCCCAGATTTCTGTTGAAGCCAGTAAATATAGTTTGGATTGCTGCTGATGGCACAGTTGAGTTTAATTGTCCCTCCTGAAGATCCAGACTGGGAGACAGGCTGAGTCAAGGTGGGCTGTGAAGTGACGCCTTTACAAAGTGGGAGAGAAAAGAGGAGACAATGAAGACTTATTATATCATCAGTGCCCACAAAATTCCCAGAACCATCATTTTATCTGAGAGAGATTTCATTGGATAGTTGAAAGACGTTCTCCACATACTTACATGACAAATAACTAAGAAGAGAAAGGAAAACCAATGTCCAGGCCATTGTGCTTTCCTTCAAACAGTCTCCCTTTCCAAGACCAAAGAATATCTACCTGAGATCCTTCTGCCTTCTTACTTAAGTCCTCCTAGAATGGAAGAAAAATCCATGCAAATGCAGGTCACATGATTGGCTTTCTTTAATTATATGAGCCACCCTCTTCAAAAACTAGCCAATCAGGTCAAAGTAGATTGGACAATTCATGGAGGGGACATTTGCATAGAAGCAAGTCTTAAGAAGATGCCTTTATTAAGGTTTTGGTCATAATATGGGACCTCGATGGGACACATTGCCTTGGACACTACAATTGCCCTGCAACAAAAGGGCAACGAAAGGCTTTTTTTGCTGAAACTGTTCTGCTGTAATCGTGCTTTGGTTGCAAAAACTGTCCCATTCTCTCCCTTTATTTAGTTCCTCTGAATAATACCTCCGATGTCAAAAACTGCTTTATGCAACCTAATTCTCTTTGCTTTCTTGAGTTCTGCATGAAGTATTTTGCAGCTGGTGTAATTGCTGGGTCTGTTCCACAGAGGAGTTTCATGAGTGGCTGCAGAAGGTTTCTGGGCAAGTGGCGCCCCCTGCTGTCGTATCCTGTGACCATACCTGGGGCACTCCTCCCATTCGAAATATATTTCAGAGAAAGTTGCCTCTTTCCCTCTCTGAGCAAATCAGGATCTTTAATGCCCTTCACACTTGGTTGAGGTTGGGTCAGTTGGATGCCCAGAGAAGATCATGAGTGGTAGAAATATTGGGGAAGAAGTGAAAAAGGCTTTTTTTGTTTAAACTGTTCTGCTGTAATTGTGCTTTGGTTGTAAAAAATGTCCCATTCTCTCCTTTTATTTACTTCCTCTAAATAATACCTCTGATATTGCAAACTCTTTATACAACCTGATACTCTTTCCTTTCTTGAGATCTGCATGAAGTATTTTGTAGCTGGTAAAATTGCTCAGTCTGTTACACAAAGAAGAGTTTCAGGAGTGGTGGCAGATGTTTGGCTTGGTGCATTTCTAGGAAAACAGCACTCCCTACTGTTCAGTCCCATGACCATAACTGGGGGACATGTTCTTCCATTCAAAATATATATTTCACAGAAGGGTGGCTCAAGACCCAAATTTGTTCAAGGTTCCCTCTTTCCCTCTCAGAGCAAATCAGGATCTTTAATGCCCTTCACACTTGGTTGAGCTTGGACACCCGGGTGTCCAGAGAAAATTATGCCATGATTTCTGGCAGAAAAGCAGAGGAGGAAAGCACATAATTTTCCAGTGACTTTGGTGATGATCCATGACTGAAACTCTCTTGGTTTGGCATTGGAATAACTGAGTTCAGAGTCATTGCTTGGTGTGCTTGATGTAATGCAAAGGAGACATCTTCTGAACAGAAAAAAGCATGGAAATGTGATTGGTGATGCATGGAGGCCTTGAAGTCAGGGGCGGTTTTTAATTAAGTTCCTTCCTAAGGTCCTTCATAGTGTCTTGCACCACCACAATAATAGTCCCCTTCCTCCTTTGCCTGCACGTTGTTGATGGTCAAGAAAGCAATTTCCTTGGGGATGTTTGCAGAAGCAGAGAAATGACCAGAAGCCTCTGGGCCAAACTTTGTCTCTCTAGAGGTCATATTATAATATAGGATAAATCTGGGTATTTCCTCTCTCTTTTACTGGTACCATGAGAAGGTGCCAAAATAGTTGCCACTGCTGATCTTGCGGGAGGGAGTTGCTAATTCTCGAAGAGTTACAGAAAGGGCAAGTGTCGCGTTGTCGCGGTTTGCTCGTTGTCCTTAGGTTCTTGATCAGCCCGTAGAGCCCCCGCAGGGGTGAAATTTACAGGGACCCTCGCGAGGGTGAGTACTTAAGTACTAGAATCAATAATTGACACAGACACCATAGTTTCTCAAGGTGAGAGAGCACGTTGTGCCCGGGGTAGATGAAGAAGTCCCCCGATTGCAACGCACCACCCTCTTTTATTTTGCAGTTTTATCAGGGTGGGGGGAGCGAGACATATGTGAAGAGGAGCAAGGAAGTATAATTCTAATGGCGCCATGGCAGGATGCGACCACTGTTGTGTGCTAAGATAGCGTGATTATCTATTAACAAGATATATGTGGTCAGCTAGTTCCTGTAACTATTTGCCTACGTGTCGTGCCAAGCTGAGTTTATCATGCAATTCCTAACTTGAGAAGGTCATTCTTACGGCCTTAGGTCAAGAGGACTCTCGAGGTTTACTACAAGTCCTCTTTTCTTTGTTTTTAAGGTGCCGCGATATCCGATTCAAAATATAAGCCTTTCTCCTTTGGAGTATCATAGTGCTTGGATAAGGACATACCCTCCGGGACATCCCGATCCGATTGCACAACGTCGTTCAAGGGCAGGTTATCAGTGTCAGAGTCGTCATCGGAACATAAGTGCAAAAGCGGAGCCTTGCACTCCTCAGTTGGGATTGCCATATATACATGATTTTGCATTAAGAGATTAAGTTGCGCAGCAGCTTTAGCTTCGGCAATAGCATTTAAACTACGTTTGATCATTGAAATAAAGATAGGTAATAAACAGGGTATCAAAGTTGGACCAATTAGTTATGACATGGGTGATGTTAATTTCCTGGGCCTGCCACGGCCATTGTTCCCCCATTGTAGTTCCCCCACACACAAAGCAATTTTTAACTTGCAATGATTTAGCAATAGTCTCTGCAAGGTGTACAAAGGTGTTGCGCACCTCATGTGGTACGGTCAGGTGAGTCAATTTTGCCAATTCCGAATAAACAGAATGAAATAAGGAGTGTCTGGTTGAGTCGATGGAAATTTTGCTTACTATTATTTTGATGGCTACTGAAGGGTTGGTTCCTGTCCCATCAATACCCAAGCCATAGTCATTGTCAGTACCTTTCCATGTTTGGAAGGAAAGCCAATTTTCCGGTACTGGAAACGTGAGATTGATGGGATTGCACTGATGTTGCATACAGTTGGGATCGGGAACTCTAAGACGGGTGATATAGAGTTTTTTAAGGTTATCCCTCTTGGGTATGGTGTCGGGTCGCACTGTGAGCCCTCTGGATTGAAAGTCCACACATTTCCATTCATTGCAGTAGGTGCCTTTGCCACAGGGGTCGTGTTGATTTGAAGTTCTGGCACAGATGTACTTTTCGTTGCTGGAATATGTCCGTCGCCAGACAAGTGAGCCGCATTCGTTTGTGCCATAGTCCATCGCTTCGCAGGCATCAAAAGTGACCGATTGGGATACCTTCGGATTATAAAAGTCATGATTGACCAGAGTCTTTTTCGATGAGCCGGCTCCGACAGTGATGAGGATGTTGTAGCAATGAGTGGGGCCTGTGGGGTCATAACAGGTTTGTTTGTTGTTATCTTCACAAATACTATACGTCGTGCTATTCCACACACAGGTGTGTGTGGATGGTTTGGTGCAAATAAAATGAGTGTGATATATTAATGTAGTTCTGATGGTCAGCCCCTGTTGAGTTTTTTGCAAGCAGGGGGTGCAATGTTTGGCATCTTGGGAGGTGAGTGCACTTCGTGTCCTCCGTTGGGGGGGGATAAACTTTTGTTGTAGGGATAATGTCAGCCGAGAAGAAGTGGCAAAGCCTCGTACCATTTTTGTAATTTCACATTGGTATAGACCAAAGTCTGAGAGGGTCAGATCAGTTACTGAAAGATGAGTTGCTCTAAAATGATAATTGATGGTATATTTGGGTGAGTCTTGTAGATATATGGTATTGTTGAAAAACCAGCGCCAGATGATTCCCCTTTTCTTGATTGGAGACCTCTGGTAACAGGAGAGGGCCTGAGAGCGAAGATGCAGTGCTCCCTCATTGTTGTAACGGTGCGTGTGAATCAAGAAGTTGAATTTAGGATGTGGAGAGGACTCGAGAAGCTGTCTACGAATTCGTTGTCCGCGGAGCGGTGACCAGGAACCAGGATAGCGGTCAGGGAGATGGGAGCCAGGTGTATCCCATAGGCAGCTGGTGGTATCACAGGGAGGTTGGCAGCAGGAGAAGTGGCGCACCAGGGTATGGGAAAAAGATTGAGGAGAAGATTGAGACAAAAGGAGCCAAGAAAGAAACATAGAGGGTAGTGGGGGGCGAGTTACAGAGAAAATGGAAAAGAGATAAACTGTATGATTGAAGGATTGACGGGAAGCAAGAAAGCCTAAGCAGGAATAAGGTCCCACCGTATTCGCGGTGACATAAACATGTAGGTAGACCCGACAGGGTTGGTAGCCATACAGAAGAGAGACGTGAGGTGAGGGACGCAAGGCACGGCCTTGATGTTGAAAGGCATAATTACAGGCGGAAAGAGAGATGTCTTCAAAGGTAAAGGTAACGCGTGTGAACGGAGGGGCGAAGATAACAGCAGGATCAGCCCGAAACTGAGAAAAGACAGGAGATATCAGAATCAGAAGGGCTAGGAGAGGAACACTTGTCCTTAGCCTCCCCATGATAAGGTCGAACACAGCGCGCAGGCACCCAAAGAACATGATCAGGAAGTTGAACAGCAGCGTATCCTTTGCCCCAAGTGATCAGTTGCACAGGTCCCTTCCACTTCGGATCTGGAAGCTGCCTGAAATAAACAAGAGGTCTGGAGGTAGGGACAGGAGGTGTGGTAAAGTGACGAGAAGCAGCCGTAGAAGAAGGAGAGCCAGTAAGATTCAGAAAGTTCAAGGTATATAAACATACATTTAACACATTCTGTAACGCTGGGAGGTTCGGGGGGCGTACGCCTTTTTTCCCCATGTATCGATCAAGGGCCGTTTTGAGTGTTAAATTTGCTCTTTCCACAATAGCTTGGCCTTGGCTATTGAATGGAATTCCAAATTTGTGTACAATGGACCAATGATGACAGAACTCCGAAAAGGAGGAGCTCGTGTATGCAGGACCATTGTCTGTTTTTAAAATTTTTGGACATCCCAGTGTTACAAAGGTCCGAATGCAATGATTGATAGTGTTTTTAGTAGTCTCCCCCCTTTGCAGTGTGGCCATGATGAACCCAGAGTAAGTGTCTACAGACACGTGAATATACTTCCAGGGCGCAAAGGATGGATACTGAGTAACGTCCATTTGCCATGTGTCACAGGCCTCGGTGCCTCTAGGATTTACACCTTCTGGGACACTTCGTGCCTGCAGACTACATGTAGGACATTGTTGAACAATTGCCGTGGCTTCTTGATGAGTAATTCCAAATTGTCTCACCAGAGCCTTTCTATTTTGATGAAAATAATCATGACTTTCTCCTGCTGTTAAGGTGTTATTCTGCAGGATTGGTAACAAATGCAACTTGCAGGCCTCATCTGCCATGTGATTGCCTTCTGAAAGAAATCCGGGCAGATGCTGATGGCTACTGATGTGGGCCACAAACAGAGATTCCTTCCTTTCCTTCAATAGGTCTTGTAACTGTAAAAAAAGCGTCATTAAAGGAGAAGGGGTTGCAGGAGAAATGTAGGCATCAAATATATTCAAGGCCAATTGTGCCACATACAGACTATCAGATATTACATTAATTGGCTGGTTGGGAAAAAGTGTGAGTGCCATATTGAAGGCAGACAGTTCAGCCTGTTGAGCAGAAGGTTGTGGTGTGGTAAGTTTTTTATGCCATTGATTGTCAGTTTGCCACACACAAGCCCCGATGGTTTTAGAATCATCAGTGAATACAGTAAGACAATCTTTCACTGGTTGTTGTACTAAAGAAGTCTCTAGAGTGAGCGGAATTGTTTTCAGCACTTGTATGCGTGGGTCTGGTGGTAGATGGCAGGAGACATTCCCTTGCCACCCTTCCAACGCATCTTGTAACGCATCAGAATTTTGGAAGAGTGGTTCCCATTGTGTTAGTCTGCAGGGAGTGTAAAGCGTGCAGATGTCCACACCCATCAAGGCTCTAGCTCTTTTCCTCCCCCGTTCTATAAGAAGAGCCATTTGTGCAGCTCTTGTGGTGATTGATGCTTTTGGGGTATGAGGAAGGTGAATCCACTCTAAAATGTGTAGTCTCTTTGAAGTCGAGATTTGAACGATGATTGATGTAAGGAGTGTGGGTGTGGGAAGAAGCGCCAATGAGAGTGCATGATTGTGTAATGAGCGGTCCACCCAATGGGTATGCAAGGCGCTGTTGATTTCTTTAAGAGCATTAAGCTGTTGCTCATTCAGCCAAATGAGATCCGCTGGATGCTTAAGGTCGACCAATGCTTGAAATAATGGCGAGAGAGTATGAGTTGAAATGGAAAGATATGGGCGTGCCCAATTGAGCGTGCCCAGGCATTGCTGTAACTGAACCAAGGTTGCAGGTTGAGGGAGTGTGAGAACAGGAAGGTGAGGTGAAGCTGTGGAGGCTAAAACCTTGTGTCCTAAATATTGTAACGGATAATGAGACTGCACCTTTTCTGGTGCTACATGCAGTCCTGCAAGAGCAAGGAGAGAGAGAAGACATGGAAAAGTTTTACATACTGTACCTTTAGGACCATCAGCTGCAATCAGGATGTCATCCATGTAATGATACACTAAAAATTCAGGAAATTTGTCCCGATAGGGTTGTAAAGCTTTATTTACAAAATATTGACACATCGTAGGAGAATTGAGCATTCCTTGGGGAAGAACTTTCCATTGATATCTAGCTGTAGGTTTAGAATTATTAAACTCAGGAACAGTGAAGGCAAATAGTATCCTGTCCTCTGGTATCAGCGGGATGGAGAAAAAACAATCTTTGAGGTCAATGATTATGAGATCAAATTTTACAGGAATTAAATTTGGATTTGGAAGGCCGCATTGCAATGGGCCCATAGGTTGCAATATAGCGTTCAGAACACGGAGATCCTGTAGGAGGCGCCATTTGCCACTTTTCTTTTTAATTACAAACACTGGTGTGTTATATGGGCTGGTAGATGGTTCAATATGACCTTCTGCCAATTGTTGTTGAACGAGAGTGTGAAGTGCGTTTAATTTTTCTTTTGTAAGAGGCCATTGATCAATCCAAACAGGAATATTTGATTTAAGAGTGAGAGAAAGAGGAGAAATAGCCATAATTCAAGGTATGTAGAGAGAAGTGTGGAGTTGAGATAGCAGGTCACGGCCCCACAAATTGCAATGTAATGGAAGGACAAAGGGTTTAAGATAAGCAGTCACAGAGGAATGAGGCGTAGAGGCAGTAAGCCAAAGTGAGCTAACCTTTGCTGCCTGCGCTCCACCGACGCCTTGTACTGAAGTTGTTTCAGCAAGGGGCCAAGAGGATGGCCACTCAGAGGATCGAATGACAGAGACGTCAGCTCCGGTGTCAATCAGGCCAGCAAAAGATTGGCCATTCAGCAATATGGTTAACATAGGTTTGGAGGCTTGAACAGATTGCTGTAGAGCAAACAAAGAAGGGGGTTCAGGAGAGGGAAGAAGAATGAGAGTAGCCACAATCGTTCCCGCTTTCAGGGAAAAGCACCGGTCGCCAATGGCAGCGAGAGAGAGATTTTTCAGAGAAGAGGAGTCGTACAAAAAGGGTGCAGCGACTACGCCTTCAATGGTAAGGGAGGAGTTAGGTATGAGCAAAACAGGCAAGGAAGGCGGAAGTGGCTTCAGAACAGTGATAGAAAGAGGGAGAGTGAAGACCGAACCAGGATCATCATAAACGATGTCCTCTGTCAGCTGTACAGGGAAAGAAGTAGGTTGTAAAAAGGAAAGAGAAGAGGAAAGAGAAGTTTCAGCCTTTGTAGCGGGGTTAGCTGAAGACCCCATGCCTAGTTTTCCGATTGCTGAGCAGGAGGATGGTTAGAGCGACATTGGGAAGCCCAATGAAAACCTTTTCTGCAACGAGGGCAAACAGTTTTTGGCTTGGCAGCATAGGTGCAGTACCCCGAGACTGGCCACGAGGCGTTCCAGAGCGGTTTGCAAACGGTTAACGAATGAAGAGTAAGACTCGTCAACCTCCTGCACTACTTTCAAAAAGGTGTTTGTGGATTTAGAGTCTGAGTCATCCACATGTTTCAGGGCATTCATCGCACAAAGATGAATGATTGCAAAGGCACGGCGAGGGCAAGTTTGTTGCTGAATCAGGGTGGAGTATAATCCAGTTCCCTTTAAGTGATCAGCAATGACCAGATTAGGGAGGCCTCGTCTTATTTCAGCATCTACTAATTTTTCATATTCAGACTGCCAAACAACATACTGGGCAGGAGTCATAAGCATAGAAAACAACATCTTCCAATCATATAACAGCATTACAGTGTTAGCAGACACGAGAGAATCAAGCATGCCACGAGTGTAAGTGGATTGCAGTCCATACATATTTACAGCCTCTTTTAAATTTTTCAGCACTCTTAACTCTATGTTGGCATGAACGTGAGCGCCAGGGGCTCCCAGAACAAGAGTCATAGGGTAAGCAGAAGGTATATCACAAGATTCTAAGGTGAAGGAAGGAGAAGCCAGGATAGCAGTAATATTTCCCCCCGAGGGATGTGGGGACGGAGAATCAGTAGGAATAGGAGAGACAGAAGGAGAGGAGGGCTGCAGACGATTGTGCGGAGTGTCAGAGTGAAAAGGAGGGGCAGAGGCAAGCTGAGGAATATCATCCGAAGAGGCGACAGATTGGTAAGGTGGGGGAGAAGAATCAAAGTGAACAGCAGAAGGCTTAGCAGTTTTAGAGGCAAGAGATAAAGACTCGGGGAGAGTGGTGGAGGGGTAAATAGTATTGAGCGCAGCCATTATCGCACGCCAGGACATAAGAATGTCCGGTGGAGCTCTGGGGACATCATACAGATATTTTCCCAAGCGTTCCCACGAAGTGCGATGCAGCGTGCCCTCAGCCGGATAAGCAGGACAGTGCTGGTCCACATAAAGCAAGAAGGAGGTGATAGATTTTCTAGACAAGGTATATACAGTGGTGCCGTTAATTTTCTGCAAACAATTAGCCTTCTTCACTAATTGGTAAAGTTCGTCCCTATGAACTGACGAAACTTTGGAGAGTGAGGAGCCCATTACTTACGATTGTACAGAGCCTTTGCCAGGTGCGTAGCAACGGGAGTGAAGGCAGCGCACCTCTAGACAGAAGTCACGCCGTGAAGCTGAAGAAGGGAGAGATCCCGGACGAGCCCCCAGTTGTCGCGTTGTCGCGGTTTGCTCGTTGTCCTTAGGTTCTCTGATCAGGCCATAGAGCCCCCGCAGGGGTGAAATTTAGAGGGACCCTCGCGAGGGTGAGTACTTAAGTACTAGAATCAATAATTGACACAGACACCATAGTTTCTCAAGGTGAGAGAGCACGTTGTGCCCGGGGTAGATGAAGAAGTCCCCCGATTGCAACGCACCACCCTCTTTTATTTTGCAGTTTTATCAGGGCGGGGGGAGCGAGACATATGTGAAGAGGAGCAAGGAAGTATAATTCTAATGGCGCCATGGCAGGATGCGACCACTGTTGTGTGCTAAGATAGCGTGATTATCTATTAACAAGATATATGTGGTCAGCTTGTTCCTGTAACTATTTGCCTACGTGTCGTGCCAAGCTGAGTTTATCATGCAATTCCTAACTTGAGAAGGTCATTCTTACGGCCTTAGGTCAAGAGGACTCTCGAGGTTTACTACAGGCAAGTTCCCGAATCACACTGTACTTGGCCGGGATACCTGGAGGAAGAATATCAAAATTATGACACTTTCAAAGATGGGAAACTGAAGCAAACAGGACAGCACAGAATAAGAAAACAGCCAAGGTGGGGGTTTGATTTCACTTGGAGCGTAAAAAAAGAAAAGTAGCAGCAGAGTCCCCACCATGATGGAGGAAATGAAGCGTAGGAAGGTCCAACTTTGTTGTGATCCAAAGCTTTAGTGGCTCTCACTTCTGATTCTATGTTAAGCTCTGTACCAAAAGCTCATGCAAATATCTAGATGCCTCATTGGCTGAAAGAAGTGAAGGAAACATTACTTAATGAAAGATCGAGAGACAAAACCCTCGGATCAGCAAAAGCAAAACTATCCAGGAATGCCAGGAGATTTTCTTTCTCTTCCCAATCTAGTTGAAAAGCTGGACGGAATAGAATCCAGAACTATCCTTTTTCCCTTCTGGAGTTCATTGGCCAACTGAGAAGATTCTTTCCAAACAGTCTGGTTTGCTACAGCACCTAAACAGGACAGGTACAATGGAGAGTTAGGATGGCAGAAAAACCAATTGCAACCACGCAGCCAGCCTTGCCTAGAATACTTGTATATTGCACAGGTGAGGAGGAGGGCTGAGAAAATATCTACAGACTCCTCACATTCTGGACATCAACTATTTCAACTCCTCCCCTTGGGATGGTGCTATAGGGTTACGGTTAGGTTAACTAAACACCAACAGTTTTTTCCCCTCGTGCCATCACTGTGCTCAATACCTAATCCTCCTAGTACTGTTTTGTGACTTAAATGTTATGTTTAATGGCACAGGTGCAGCTTACCTGTGGGAAAAGGAAAGGAGAAGAAAGAAAAGGAAAGGAATAGAAAGGAAGAAAAGAGAAAGGAAAGCAAAAGGAAGGAAAGGAAGAAAAGAGAAAGGGGGAAAGGGAATGAAAAAAAAAGAAAGGAAAGGAAAGGAGGAAAAGAGAAAGGGGGAAAGGAAAGGATAAAGGAAAGGAAAGGAAAGGAAAAAAGGAGAAAGGGGGAAAGTAAAAGGCTTTCCTGAAAATTGCAATGATGAAAATTTATCTTGGAGCTCCTTGATTAAAGAAGTGATTTGTCCAATTTATTTTATTTTATTTCATTTTGCTCATAGGCACATAATTTTTCAACTGAAATATGTTGAGGTAGAGAATGAAATCAATGGCTTACTAAAAAAAAGAGAGAGATATAATGGATGTAGGAATCGATTACTGTATGTTTAGAGTCATTGTTTTAATGCTGGGACAAAAAATGTCGGCTATTTTGTCTTGTCTTCCTGCCAATAAAATTGATTATAGTTCTGCAAAAGGAACGTCTTGCTCGATAATCTTCCTGAAAATAACAGCCTCTTGTGTCTTTTCATTACATTCAAGAAAGACCAAAGCAACCTTTGAGCAACTCTCTGCTCTGCGAAGGAGGAAGGTTTTTGTCTCAGTTCCCCATTAGATTGTCTCACTGTGGAACGTATCGCTATACCACATGAGACAGTAATAATCAGCCTCATCCTCAGCCTGAAGGTTGGTGATGGTTAAGTAGCCGTTGTTGCCTGATCGGGTTCCCGTGAATCGGTCTGGGATCCCCGGTCCTCTGCTACAGGCATCACAGTGCACAAAGCGAGGGGCTTCCCCAGATTTCTGTTGAAGCCAGTAAATATAGTTTGGATTGCTGCTGATGGCACAGTTGAGTTTAATTGTCCCTCCTGGAGATCCAGCCTGGGAGACAGGCTGAGTCAAGGTGGGCTGTGAAGTGACGCCTTTACAAAGTGGGAGAGAAAAGAGGAGACAATGAAGACTTATTATATCATCAGTGCCCACAAAATTCCCAGAACCATCATTTTATCTGAGAGAGATTTCATTGGATAGTTGAAAGACGTTCTCCACATACTTACATGACAAATAACTAAGAAGAGAAAGGAAAAGCAGTGTCCAGGCCATGGTGCTTTCCTTCAAACAGTCTCCCTTTCCAAGACCAAAGAATATCTATCTGAGATCCTTCTGCCTTCTTACTTAAGTCCTCCGAGAATGGAAGAAAAGTCCATGCAAATGCAGGTCACAGGATTGGCTTTCTTTGATTCTATGAGCCGCCCTCTTCAAAGACTAGCCAATCAGGTCAAAGTAGATTGGACAATTCATGGAGGGGACATTTGCATAGAGGAATTCTTAAGAAGATACCTTTATTAAGTTTTTTGGTCATAATATGGGACCTCAATGGGACAAATGGTCCTGGACACCAGAATTGCCCTGCAACAAAGTGTTTTGGGTTTTTTTGAAACTGTTCTGCTACAATTGTGTTTTGGTTGTAAAAAACATGTCTCATTCTCTCCTTTTATTTACTTCCTCTAAATAATACCTCTGATATTGCAAACACTTTATACAACCTGATACTCTTTCCTTTCTTGAGATCTGCATGAAGTATTTTGCAGCTGGTAAAATTGCTCAGTCTGTTACACAAAGAAGAGTTTCAGGAGTGGTGGCAGATGTTTGGCTTGGTGCATTTCTAGGAAAGTGGCACTCCCTACTGTCGAGTCCCATGACCATAACTGGGGGATATGTTCTTCCATTCAAAATATATATTTCACAGAAAGGTAGCCCCAGACCCAAATTTGTTCAAGGTTCCCTCTTTCCCTCTCAGAGCAAATCAGGATCTTTAATTCCCTTCACACTTGGTTGAGGTGGGACACCTGGGTGTCCAGAGAAAATTATGCCATGATTTCTGGCAGAAAAGCAGAGGAGGGAAGCACATAATTTTCCAGTGACTTTGGTGATGATCCATGACTGGAATTCTCTTGCTTTGGCGTTGGAATAACTGAGTTCAGAGTTATTGCTTGGTGTGCTTGATGTAATGCAAAGGAGACATCTTCTGAATAGAAAAGAGGGTGGAAATGTGGGTGGTGATGCATTGGGCCTTGAAGTCAGGGGGGGTTTGGATTAAGATCCTTCCTAAGGTCCTTCACAATGTCTGGCACCACCACAATAATAGTCCCCTTCATCCTTTACCTGCACGTTGTTGATGGTCAAGAAAGCAATTTCCTTGGGGGTGTTTGCAGAAGCAGAGAAATGAACAGAAGCCTCTGGGCCAAACTTTGTCTCTCTAGAGGTCATATTATAATATAGATAATTCTGGCTATTTCCTCTCCCTTTTGCTGGCACCATGAGAAGGTGCCAAAATAGTTGCCATTGCTGATCTTGCAGGAGAGAGTTGCTATTCTCCAAGAGTTACAGAAAGGGCAGGTTCCCGAATCACACTGTACTTGACCGGGATACCTGGAGGAAGAATATCAAAATTATGACACTTTCAAAGATGGGAAAGTGAAGCAAAGAGGACAGCACAGAATAAGAAAACAGCCAAGGTGGGTGTTTGATTTCACTTGGAGAGTAAAAGAAGAAAAGTAGCAGCAGAGTCCCCACCATGATGGAGGAAATGAAGGGAAGGAAGGTGCAACTTGGTTGTAATCCAAAGCTTTGGTGACCCCCAACTTCTGATTCTATCTTATTGCTCTGTACCAAAAGCTCATGCAAATATCCAGGTGCCTCATTGGCTGAAAGGGGTGAAGGAAACATTATTTAATGAAAGATCGAGAGACAAAACCCTCGGATCAGCCAAAGCAAAACTATCCAGGAATGTCAGGAGATTTCCTTTCTCTTCTCAACCTTGTTGGAAAGCTGGACGGAATAGAATCCAGAACTATCCTTTTTCCCTTCTGGAGTTCATTGGCCAACTGAGAAGATTCTTTCCAAACAGTCTGGTTTGCTACAGCACCTAAACAGGACAGGTACAATGGAGAGTTAGGATGGCAGAAAAACCAATTGCAACCAGCCAGCCAGCCTTGCCTAGAATACTTGTATATTGCACAGGTGAGAAGGATGTCTACAGACCCCTCACATTCTGGACATGAAATGTTTCAACTCCTCCCCTCGGGATGGTGCTATAGGGTTAGGGTTAGGTTAACTAAACACCGATAGTTTTTTCCCCTCGTACCATCACTGTGCTCAATACCTAATCCTCCCAGGACTGTTTTGTGACTTAAATGTTATGTTTAATGGCACAGGTGCAGCTTATCTGTGGGAAAAGGAAAGGAGAAGAAAGAAAAGGAAAGGAACAGAAAGGAAGAAAAGAGAAAGGAAAGCAAAAGGAAGGAAAGGAAGAAAAGAGAAAGGGGGAAAGGAAAGGAAGAACAGAGAAAGGGAAGGAAAAGAAGGGAAGGAAAGGAAAGAGAAAGTGAGAAAGGGAATGAAGGAAAAAGAAAGGAAAGGAGGAGAAGAAAGGAAAGGAAAGGAAAAAAGGAGAAAGGGGGAAAATAAAAGGCGTTCCTGAAAACTGCAATGATGAAAATTTATCTTGGAGCTCCTTGATTAAAGAAGTGATTTGTCCAATTTTATTTTAATTCTTTTGCTCATAGGCACATAATTATTCAACTGAAATTCGTTGCGGTAGAGAATGAAGGTTTAGAGTCATTGTTTTAATGCTGGGACAAAAAATGTCATCTATTTTGTCTTGTCTTCCTGCCAATCAAATTGATTATAGTTCTGCAAAAGGAACTTCTTGCTCGATAATCTTCCTGAAAGTAACAGCCTCTTGTGCCTTTTCATTACATCCAAGAAAGACCAAATCAACCTTTGAGCAACTCTCTCCTCTGCGAAGGAGGAAGGTTTTTGTCTCAGTTCCCCATTAGATTGTCTCACTGTGGAACGTATTGATATACCCCATGAGACAGTAATAATCAGCCTCATCCTCAGCCTGAAGGTTGGTGATGGTTAAGTAGCCGTTGTTGCCTGATCGGGTTCCTGTGAATCGATCTGGGATCCCTTCTCCCCTGCTGCTGCAGCCATCACAGTGCACAAAGTGAGGGGATTCCCCAGATTTCTGTTGAAACCAGCCAATAGTAGTTGGATTGCTGCTGATGGCACAGGAGAGTTGAATTGTCTGTCCTAGAGATCCAGACTGGGAGACAGGCTGAATCAAGGTGGGCTGTGAAGTGACGCCTTTACAAAGTGGGAGGGAAAAGAGGAGATAATGAAGACTTGTTATATCATGGGTGCCCCCAAAATTCCCAGAACCGTCATTTTATCTGAGAGAGATTTCATTGGATAGTTGAAAGACGTTCTCCACATACTTACATGACAAATAACTAAGAAGAGAAAGGAAAAGCAGTGTCCAGGCCATGGTGCTTTCCTTCAAACAGTCTCCCTTTCCAAGACCAAAGAATATCTATCTGAGATCCTTCTGCCTTCTTACTTAAGTCCTCCTAGAATGGAAGAAAAGTCCATGCAAATGCAGGTCACATGATTGGCTTTCTTTAATTATATGAGCCACCCTCTTCAAAAACTAGCCAATCAGGTCAAAGTAGATTGGACAATTCATGGAGGGGACATTTTCATAGAAGCAAGTCTTAAGAAGATGCCTTTATTAAGGTTTTGGTCATAATATGGGTCCTCAATGGGACACATTGCCTTGGACACCACAATTGCCCTGCAACAAAAGGGCAACAAAAGACTTTTTTTGCTGAAACTGTTCTGCTGTAATTGTGCTTTGGTTGTAAAAAGTGTCCCATTCTCTCCTTTTATTTACTTCCTCTAAATAATACCTCTGATATTGCAAACTCTTTATACAACCTGATACTCTTTCCTTTCTTGAGATCTGCATGAGGTATTTTGCAGCTGGTAAAATTGCTCAGTCTGTTACACAAAGAAGAGTTTCGGGAGTGGTGGCAGATGTTTGGCTTGGTGCATCACTAGGAAAATGGCACTCCCTACCGTTGAGTCCCATGACCATAACTGGGGGACATGTTCTTCCATTCAAAATATATATTTCACAGAAAGGTGGCCCCAGACCCAAATTTGTTCAAGGTTCCCTCTTTCCCTCTCAGAGCAAATCAGGATCTTTAATGCCCTTCACACTTGGTTGAGCTGGGATACCTGGGTGTCCAGAGAAAATTAGGTGATCATTACTGGAAGAAAAGCAGAGGAGGAAATCACATAATTTTCCAGTGGTTTGGTGATGATCCATGACTGGAACTCTCTTGCTTTGGCATTGGAATAACAGAATTCAGAGTCATTGCTTGGTGTGCTTGATGTAATGCAAAGGAGACATCTTCTGAACAGAAAAGAGGGTGGAAATGTGGGTGGTGATGCATGGAGGCCTTGAAGTCAGGGGGGGTTTGGATTAAGTTCCTTCCTAAGGTCCTTCACAGTGTCTTGCACCACCACAATAATAGTCCCCTTCCCCCTTTGCCTGCACGTTGTTGATGGTCAAGAAAGCAATTTCCTTGGGGGTGTTTGCAGAAGCAGAGAAATGAACAGAAGCCTCTGGGCCAAACTTTGTCTCTCTAGAGGTCATATTATAATATAGATAATTCTGGCTATTTCCTCTCCCTTTTGCTGGCACCATGAGAAGGTGCCAAAATAGTTGCCATTGCTGATCTTGCAGGAGAGAGTTGCTATTCTCCAAGAGTTACAGAAAGGGCAGGTTCCCGAATCACACTGTACTTGACCGGGATACCTGGAGGAAGAATATCAAAATTATGACACTTTCAAAGATGGGAAAGTGAAGCAAAGAGGACAGCACAGAATAAGAAAACAGCCAAGGTGGGTGTTTGATTTCACTTGGAGAGTAAAATAAGAAAAGTAGCAGCAGAGTCCCCACCACGATGGAGGAAATGAAGTGAAGGAAGGTCCAACTTGGTTGTAATCCAAAGCTTTGGTGACCTCCAACTTCTGATTCTATCTTATTGCTCTGTACCAAAAGCTCATGCAAATATCTAGACGCCTCATTGGCTGAAAGGAGTGAAGGAAACATTACTTAATGAAAGATCGAGAGACAAAACCCTCGGATCAGCAAAAGCAAAACTGTCCAGGAATTACAGGAGATTTCCTTTCTCTTCCCAACCTTGTTGGAAAGCTGGACGGAATAGAATCTAGAACTATCCTTTTCCCCTTCTGGAGTTCATTGGTCAACTGAGAAGATTCTTTCCAAACAATCTGGTTTGGTGCAACAGCTAAACAGAAAAGGTACAATGGATAGTTAGGATGGCAGAAAAACCAATTGCAACCAGCCAGCCAGCCTTGCCTAGAATACTTGTATATTGCACAGGTGAGGAGGAGGGCTGAGAAAATATCTACAGACCCCTCACATTCTGGACATCAAATGTTTCAACTCCTCCCCTCGGGATGGTGCTATAGGGTTAGGGTTAGGTTAACTAAACACAGACAGTTTTTTCCCCTCGTGCCATCATTGTGCTCAATACCTAATCCTCCCAGTACTGTTTTGTGACTTAAATTTTATGTTTAATGGCACAGGTGCAGTTTATCTGTGGGAAAAGGAAAGGAGAAGAAAGAAAAGGAAAGGAAAAGAAAGGAAGAACAGAGAAAGGAAAGGAAAAGGAAGGAAAGGAAAGAGAAAGTGGGAAAGGGAATGAAGGATAAAGGAAAGGAAAGGAAAAGAAAGGAAAGGAAAAAAGGAGAAAGGGGGAAAGTAAAAAGCTTTCCTGAAAACTGCAGTGATGAAACTTTATCTTGGAGCTCCGTGATTAAAAAGTGATTTGTCCAATTTATTTCATTTTATTTTATTTTGCTCATGGGCACATAATTGTGCAACTGAAATATGTTGCGGTAGAGAATGAAATCAATGGCTTACTAAAAAAAGAGAGAGAGATACAATGGATGTAGGAATCGATTACTGAATGTTTAGAGTCATTGTTTTAATGCTGGGACAAAAAATGTCGGCTATTTTGTCTTGTCTTCCTGCCAATCAAATTGATTATAGTTCTGCAAAAGGAACTTCTTGCTCGATAATCTCCTTGAAAATAACAGCCTCTTGTACCATTTCATTACATCCAAGAAAGACCAATGCAACCTTTGAGCAAATCTCTGCTCCGCGAAGGAGGAAGGTTTTTGTCTCAGTTGTTCATTAGATTGTCAATCTGTGGAACGTATTGCTATACCACATGGAACAGTAATAATCAGCCTCATCCTCAGCCTGAAGGTTGGTGATGGTTAAGTAGCCGTTGTTGCCTGATCGGGTTCCTGTGAATCGGTCTGGGATCCCTGGTCCTCTGTTACAGGCATCACAGTGCACAAAGCGAGGGGATTCCCCAGATTTCTGTTGAATCCAGCCAACGTAGTTTGGATTGCTGCTGATGGCACAGGTGAATTTAATTATCCCTCCTGGAGATCCAGACTGGGAGACAGGCTGAGTCAAGGTAGGCTGTGAAGTGACGCCTTTACAAAGTGGAAGGGAAAAGAGGAGATAATGAAAACTTGTTATATCATGGGTGCCCCCAAAATTCCCAGAACCATCATTTGGGTAGACCAGATTGAATTTTATCTGAGAGAGATTTCATTCGATAGTTGAAAGACGTTCTCCGCATACTTACATGACAAATAACTAAGAAGAGAAAGAAAACCCAATGTCCAGGCCATGGTGCTTTCCTTCAGAAAGTCTCCCTTTCCAAGCCAAAGAATATCTACCTGAGATCCTGCTGCCTTCTTACTTAAGTCCTCCTAGAATGGAAGAAAAGTCCATGCAAATGCAGGTCACATGATTGGCTTTCTTTGATTCTACGAACCGCCCTCTTCAAAGACTACCCAATCTGGTCAAGTAGATTGGACAATTCATGGAGGGGACATTTGCATAGAGGAATTCTTAAGAAGATGCCTTTATTAGGTTTTTTGGTGATAATTTGGGACCTCAATGGGACAAATTGTCCTGGACACCAGAATTGTCCTGCAACAAAGGGTTTTGGGTTTTTTTGAAACTGTTCTGCTACAAATGTGCTTTGGTTGTAAAAAACGTTTCTCATTCTCTCCTTTTATTTACTTCCTCTAAATAATACCTCTGATATTGCAAATTCGTTTTTTACAACCTGATACTCTTTCCTTTCTTGAGATCTGCATGAAGTATTTTGAGGCTGGTAAAATTGCTCAGTCTGTTACACAAAGAAGAGTTTCAATAGTGGTGGCAGATGTTTGGCTTGGTGCACCTCTAGGAAAGTGGCGCCCCCTACTCGAGTCCCATGACCATAACTGGGGGACATGTTCTTCCATTCAAAATATATATTTCACAGAGAGGTGGTCCCAGACCCCAATTTGTTCAAGGTCCCCTCTTTCCCTCTCAGAGCAAATCAGGATCTTTAATTCCCTTCACACTTGATTGAGGTGGGACACCTGGGTGTCCAGAGAAAATTAGGCGGTCATTTCTGGCAGAAAAGCAGAGGAGGAAAGCACATAATTTTCCAGTGACTTTGGTGACGATCCATGACTGGAACTCTCTTGCTTTGGCATTGGAATAACTGAATTCACTCATTGCTTGGTGTGCTTGATGTAATGCAAAGGAGACATCTTCTGAACAGAAAAGAGGGTGGAAATGTGGGTGGTGATGCATGGAGGCCTTGAAGTCAGGGGGGGTTTGGATTAAGTTCCTCTTAATCCTCTTAATCTGACAACCACCACAATAATAGTCCCCTTCCCCCTTTGCCTGCACGTTGTTGATGGTCAAGCAAGCAATTTCCTTGGGGGTGTTTGCAGAAGCAGAGAAATGTCCAGAAGCCTCTGGCCCAAACTTTTTCTCTCTAGGGGTCGTATTATAATATAGGATGAATCTGGGTATTTCCTCTCTCTTTTGCTGGTACCATGAGAAGGTGCCAAAATAGTTGCCACTGCTGATTTTGCAGGAGAGAGTTGCTGATTCTCCAAGACTTACAGAAAGGGCAGGTTCCCAAATCACGCTGTACTTGGCCTGGATACCTGGAGGAAGAATATCAAAATTATGACACTTTCAAAGATGGGAAACTGAAGCAAACAGGACAGCACAGAATAAGAAAACAGCCAAGGTGGGTGTTTGATTTCACTTGGAGAGTAAAATAAGAAAAGTAGCAGCAGAGTCCCCACCACGATGGAGGAAATGAAGTGAAGGAAGGTCCAACTTGGTTGTAATCCAAAGCTTTGGTGACCTCCAACTTCTGATTCTATCTTATTGCTCTGTACCAAAAGCTCATGCAAATATCTAGATGCCTCATTGGCTGAAAGGAGTGAAGGAAACATTACTTAATGAAAGATCGAGAGACAAAACCCTCGGATCAGCAAAAGCAAAACTATCCAGGAATTACAGGAGATTTCCTTTCTCTTCCCAACCTTGTTGGAAAGCTGGACGGAATAGAATCCAGAACTATCCTTTTCCCCTTCTGGAGTTCATTGGCCAACTGAGAAGATTCTTTCCAAACAGTCTGGTTTGCTACAGCACCTAAACAGACAGGTACAATGGAGAGTTAGGATGGCAGAAAAACCAATTGCAACCAGCCAGCCAGCCTTGCCTAGAATACTTGTATATTGCACAGGTGAGGAGGAGGGCTGAGAAAATATCTACAGACCCCTCACATTCTGGACATCAACTGTTTCAACTCCTCCCCTCGGGATGGTGCTATAGGGTTAGGGTTAGGTTAACTAAACACCGACAGTTTTTTCCCCTCGTGCCATCACTGTGCTCAATACCTAATCCTCCCAGTACTGTTTTGTGACTTAAATTTTATGTTTAATGGCACAGGTGCAGCTTATCTGTGGGAAAAGGAAAGGAGAAGAAAGAAAAGGAAAGGAAAGAAAGGAAGAAAAGAGAAAGGAAAGGAAAAGGAAGGAAGGAAAGAGAAAGTGGGAAAGGGAATGAAGGATAAAGGAAAGGAAAGGAAAAGAAAGGAAAGGAAAAAAGGAGAAAGGGGGAAAGTAAAAAGCTTTCCTGAAAACTGCAGTGATGAAAATTTATCTTGGAGCTCCTTGATTAAAGAAGTGATTTGTCCAATTTATTTCATTTTATTTTATTTTGCTCATGGGCACATAATTGTGCAACTGAAATATGTTGCGGTAGAGAATGAAATCAATGGCTTACTAAAAAAAGAGAGAGAGATATCTAATGGATGTAGGAATCGATTACTGAATGTTTAGAGTCATTGTTTTAATGCTGGGACAAAAAATGTCGGCTATTTTGTCTTGTCTTCCTGCCAATCAAATTGATTATAGTTCTGCAAAAGGAACATCTTGCTCGATAATCTTCCTGAAAATAACAGCCTCGTTGTGCCTTTTCATTACATCCAAGAAAGACCAAAGCAACCTTTGAGCAACTCTCTGCTCTGCGAAGGAGGAAGGTTTTTGTCTCAGTTCCCCATTAGATTGTCTCACTGTGGAACGTTTCGCTATACCACATGAGACAGTAATAATCAGCCTCATCCTCAGCCTGAAGGTTGGTGATGGTTAAGTAGCCGTTGTTGCCTGATCGGGTTCCCGTGAATCGGTCTGGGATCCCTGGTCCTCTGCTGCTACAGCCATCACAGTGCACAAAGCGAGGGGATTCCCCAGATTTCTGTTGAAACCAGCCAACGTAGTTTGGATTGCTGCTGATGGCACAGTTGAGTTTAATTGTCCCTCCTAGAGATCCAGACTGGGAGACAGGCTGAGTCAAGGTGGGCTGTGAAGTGACGCCTTTACAAAGTGGGAGGGAAAAGAGGAGATAATGAAGACTTGTTATATCATGGTGCCCCCAAAATTCCCAGAACCATCATTTGGGTAGACCAGATTGAATTTTATCTGAGAGAGATTTCATTGGATAGTTGAAAGACGTTCTCCACATACTTACATGACAAATAACTAAGAAGAGAAAGGAAAACCCAATGTCCAGGCCATGGTGCTTTCCTTCAAAAAGTCTCCCTTTCCAAGACCAAAGAATATCTATCTGAGATCCTTCTGCCTTCTTACTTAAGTCCTCCTAGAATGGAAGAAAAGTCCATGCAAATGCAGGTCACATGATTGGCTTTCTTTGATTCTATGAACCGCCTTCTTCAAAGACTAGCCAATCTGGTCAAGTAGATTGGACAATTCATGGAGGGGACATTTGCATAGAGGAATTCTTAAGAAGATGCCTTTATTAAGTTTTTTGGTCATAATATGGGACCTCAATGGGACAAATTGTCCTGGACACCAGAATTGCCCTGCAACAAAGGGTTTTGGGTTTTTTTGCTGAAACTGTTCTGCTACAATTGTGTTTTGGTTGTAAAAAACGTGTCTCATTCTCTCTTTTTATTTACTTCCTCTAAATAATACCTCTGATATTGCAAACTCTTTATACAACCTGATACTCTTTCCTTTCTTGAGATCTGCATGAAGTATTTTGCAGCTGGTAAAATTGCTCAGTCTGTTACACAAAGAAGAGTTTCAGGAGTGGTGGCAGATGTTTGGCTTGGTGCATTTCTAGGAAAGTGGCACTCCCTACTGTCGAGTCCCATGACCATAACTGGGGGACATGTTCTTCCATTCAAAATATATATTTCACAGAAAGGTGGCCCCAGACCCCAATTTGTTCAAGGTTCCCTCTTTCCCTCTCAGAGCAAATCAGGATCTTTAATGCCCTTCACACTTGGTTGAGGTGGGACACCTGGGTGTCCAGAGAAAATTAGGCGGTCATTTCTGGCAGAAAAGCAGAGGAGGAAAGCACATAATTTTCCAGTGACTTTGGTGATGATCCATGACTGGAACTCTCTTGCTTTGGCATTGGAATAACTGAATTCAGAGTCATTGCTTGGTGTGCTTGATGTAATGCAAAGGAGACATCTTCTGAACAGAAAAGAGGGTGGAAATGTGGGTGGTGATGCATGGAGGCCTTGAAGTCAGGGGGGGTTTGGATTAAGTTCCTCTTAATCCTCTTAATCTGACAACCACCACAATAATAGTCCCTTTCCTCCTTTGCCTGCACGTTGTGGAGGGTCAAGAAAGCAATTTCCTTGGGAGTGTTTGCAGAAGCAGACAAATGAGCAGAAGCCTCTGGGCCAAACTTTGTCTCACTAGAGATCATATTATAATATAGGATAATTCTGGGTACTTCCTCTCTCTTTTGCTGGTACCATGAGAAGGTGCCAAAATAGTTGCCACTGCTGATCTTGCGGGAGAGAGTTGCTGATTCTCCAATAGTTACAGAAAGGGCAGGTTCCCGAATCACACTCTACCTGACCGGGATACCTGGAGGAAGAATATCAAAATTATGACACTTTCAAAGATGGGAAACTGAAGCAAATAGGACAGCACAGAATAAGAAAACAGCCAAGGTGGGGGTTTGATTTCACTTGGAGAGTAAAATAAGAAAATTAGCAGCAGAGTCCCCACCACGATGGAGGAAATGAAGTGAAGGAAGGTCCAACTTTGTTGTGATCCAAAGCTTTGGTGGCTCTCACTTCTGATTCTATGTTAAGCTCTGTACCAAAAGCTCATGCAAATATCCAGGTGCCTCATTGGCTGAAAGGAGTGAAGGAAACATTACTTAATGAAAGATCGAGAGACAAAACCCTCGGATCAGCAAAAGCAAAACTATCCAGGAATTACAGGAGATTTCCTTTCTCTTCTCAACCTTGTTGGAAAGCTGGACAGAATAGAATCCAGAACTATCCTTTTCCCCTTCTGGAGTTCATTGGCCAACTGAGAAGATTCTTTCCAAACAGTCTGGTTTGCTACAGCACCTAAACAGGACAGGTACAATGGAGAGTTAGGATGGCAGAAAAACCAATTGCAACCACCCAGCCAGCCTTGCCTAGAATACTTGTATATTGCACAGGTGAGGAGGAGGGCTGAGAAAATGTCTACAGACCCCTCACATTCTGGATATCAACTATTTCAACTCCTCCCCTCGGGATGGTGCTATAGGGTTAGGGTTAGGTTAACTAAACACAGACAGTTTCTTCCCCCTCGTGCCATCACTGTGCTCAATACCTAATCCTCCCAGTACTGTTTTGTGACTTAAATGTTATGTTTAATGGCACAGGTGCACCTTATCTGTGGGAAAAGGAAAGGAGAAGAAAGAAAAGGAAAGGAATAGAAAGGAAGAAAAGAGAAAGGAAAGCAAAAGGAAGGAAAGGAAAAGAAAGGAAAGAGAAAGGGGGAAAGGCAATGAAGAAAAAAGAAAGGAAAGGAGGAAAAGAGAAAGGAAAGGAAAAGGAAGGAAAGAAAAGAAGGAGAAAGGGGGAAAGGAAAAGGCTTTCCTGAAAACTGCAACGATGAAAATTTATCTTGGAGCTCCTTGATTAAAGAAGTGATTTGTCCAATTTATTTTATTTTATTTTATTTTGCTCATAGGCACATAATTGTGCAACTGAAATATGTTGAGGTAGAGAATGAAATCAATGGCTTACTAAAAAAAGAGAGAGAGATATAATGGATGTAGGAATCGATTACTGAATGTTTAGAGTCATTGTTTTAATGCTGGGACAAAAAATGTCGGCTATTTTGTCTTGTCTTCCTGCCAATCAAATTGATTATAGTTCTGGAAAAGGAACATCTTGCTCGATAATCTTCCTGAAAATAACAGCCTCTTGTGTCTTTTCATTACATTCAAGAAAGACCAAAGCAACCTTTGAGCAACTCTCTGCTCTGCGAAGGAGAAAGGTTTTTGTGTCAGTTCCCCATTAGATTGTCTCACTGTGGAACACTCCACCACTGCTATACCACATGAGACAGGAATAATCAGCCTCATCCCTCAGGACCTGAAGGTTGGTGTATGTTAAAGTCGCCGTTGTGCCTGTCGGGTTCCTGTGAATCGTTCTGGGATCCCTTCTCCCTGCTGCAAAGTACTACACATCACAGCTGCACAAACATGCGAAATCAAGGGATTCCCCAGATTTCTGTTCTAACACAAAGTCCGAGCCAACGTGTTTGGATGCTGCCTTGATTGCAACAGTTGATTTAATTGTCCCTCCTAAGATCCAGACGGGAGCAGGCTTGAATCAAGGTGGGCTGATTAAAGTGACCGCCTACAAAGTGGGAGGGAAGAGAGATAATGAAGACTTGTTATATCAGGTGCACCCCCAAAATTCCCAGAACCATCATTTGGGTCGACCAGATTTGAGTTTCATTATCTGAGAGAGCATATCATGGATAGTTTAAGACGTAAATCTCCCATAACTTAACCTGAACAATCACTCACAAAAGTAAGAATAGAAAGGAAAACCATGTCCAGGCCATGGTGCTTTCCTTCAAAACGTCTCCTTCCAAGACCAAAGCATATCTATCTGAGTCACCTTACTGCCTTCTTCTTAGTCCCTCCGAGAATGTAAATCCGACAAGTCCATTCAAATGAGTCACAGGATTGGCTTGCCTTTGATTCTTGAAC
>CM042836.1:179820540-179887063 GCA_023653725.1 Bungarus multicinctus
TACCTACTACACGTAACTTTTCTGAATCTGACTGGACAGCCACCTACCACTGCAGCCAATCGACATTTCACCGCTTCTCCAGCTGCCAGCCCATCAAGACCCAAAGTCTACTATCGCTGTCCTTCAGATCCAACCTGGCAAGGACCAGCTGACCTTATCACCTGGGGCAGGGGATACGCTGTGACTCAACTTCCTGATCATGTTTTTTGGGTCCCTGGTCGATGCGTGCAACCCTATCACGCAAAGACAGATAAACAACAGGACAGTTAATTCTTGAGACTACCGCCGCGTTCAACTAAAAGACTAGATGTGTTGGTTTTGCCCGTCTTTGTGGTTGTTACTGTCGCTCGCTTTGTACTGACTGTGTGCTGCGCAATTCGCGTTGAAGAACTGCACGATCGGCTTGAAGTGACACAAGTTTCGGGCCAAAGTTACCTAGCCATCCACACACCGGACAGCCTGGACCCAACCCCGCCTACCGTAGACCAACGAAGAAGGCTGCACTGCTCAACTACCATACACTCCGAACCCCGGGAAAGCACATAAGCACGTCCCATCCCCGGCAATGATGGCACTCCTATTGATTATGCTTGCTGTCTGTTACCCCCTGCACCTTGTCAAGGGCAATCCCCATAAACCCCTTAACGTGACCTGGGTAGTCCTTGATACATATTCGGACATCCTGAACTCTACATCAGCAAAAATAGTCCCAGGTTTTTTGGTTGCCTGATAGAGATCTTGACTTAAGGGGGGTTATGTGTGGCTTTAAGAGAAGAATGTTGTTTCTATGCAGACCACTCTGGCATAGTACAGGACTCCATGACCAAACTAAGGGAGGGTTTGAACAAACGTAAAAAGGAAAGGGAAGATCAAGGATGGTCTAGAACATGGCACAATCTTTCCCCTTGGCTTACCACCCTGTTAAGTGCTTCTATAAGACCAATAATTTTGCTTGTGTTATTGTGCATAATTGGCCCATGCTTATTGAACCGCCTTCTCACATTTATTAATGGAAAAATGAAGACAATAGAAGCTCTGGTCCTAGACAACAAAGATACTCGTGGCTCTTATCAACTCCTGCGTCAGGAGGATGAGGTGTCTGTAAAAGTTCCCCTCACCTTAAACAGTGAGGAAGAGAACGAGGACACCTCTGAACAAGCCTCTGGCAGCATCCCCTTGCTCACTGCACCCTTCGCATCAACCAACCAAGAAGGGGACGAAAACTAAGACAGGGGAGATGTTGGGATACTGCACCTGTTGTGCGCAGAGCGTTGGCCTCAACCAGCGCCCTCCACACAACAGGAAGTATAGACATTGCAACCATCTTAAACTTAAGGGGACTTTCCAAACTGGGCCAGTTACCAGCAGCCCAGGAAACAGAGCTGTTAAGATACTCATACCGCAGAAACTGCATAAGCAAGTAGAGGTACAACATAATCATATTAGGCTATATGCAATAATGTAACCAACAATAATTCAGCATGCTCTATTTCTTTATACCTTCTTAATAAGAGAGTGGTTTGAGGGGATCATAGGCCCCCCTCGTTATTTTAAAAACAAAAAACAGAGGAGATGTTGTAACCATTGCGCAGGCCCAAACCACATACTACCTACATGCTACATATATGATACATGCTATGTTATACCAAATATGGTAATATTATACCAATGTAACCAATAGAACTTGCTTTCCGCATTCGCCAGGTAAGCTGACGTGTAATCTCAATAAAAGGGGTTTGAGCCTGCCTCTCGAGGCCACTCTACCCATGACTGAAGCTGGTCTCCATGTCTGATCTTTTCCCATGAGTGGCCCACCAGGAGAGGGATATCAAGGCCCCAACATATTGAGTTCCCGCCTATCAAGGCCCAAACTAGTCAGTTCCCGCAAGGAAGAACAGAGAAAGGAAAGGAAAAGGAAGGAAAGGAAGAGAAGTGAAAGTGGGAAAGGGAATGAAGAAAAAAGAAAGAAAGGAAAGGAGGAAAAGAGAACGGGGGAAAGGAAAGGATAAAGGAAAGGAAAGGAAAGGAAAGGAAAGGAAAGGAAAGGAAAGGAAAGAAGGAGAAAGGGGGAAAGTAAAAGGCTTTCCTGAAAACTGCAATGATGAAAATTTATCTTGGAGCTCCTTGATTAAAGAAGTGATTTGTCCAATTTATTTTATTTTATTTTGCTCATAGGCACATAATTGTGCAACTGAAATATGTTGCGGTAGAGAATGAAATCAATGGCTTACTAAAAAAAGAGAGAGAGATATAATGGATGTAGGAATCGATTACTGAATGTTTAGAGTCATTGTTTTAATGCTGGGACAAAAAATGTCGGCTATTTTGTCCTGTCTTCCTGCCAATCAAATTTATTATAGTTCTGCAAAAGGAACATCTTGCTCGATAATCTTCCTGAAAGTAACAGCCTCTTGTGCCTTTTCATTACATCCAAGAAAGACCAACACAACCTTTGAGCAACTCTCTGCTCCGCGAAGGAGGAAGGTTTTTGTCTCAGTTCCCCATTAGATTGTCTCACTGTGGAACGTATTGCTATACCCCATGTAACAGTAATAATCAGCCTCGTCTTCAGGCTGAAGGTTGGTGATGGTTAAGTAGCCGTTGTTGCCTGATCGGGTGCCCGTGAATCGGTCTGGGATCCCTGGTCCTCTGCTACAGGCATCACAGTGCACAAAGCGAGGGGATTCCCCAGATTTCTGTTGAATCCAGCCAACGTAGTTTGGATTGCTGCTGATGGCACAGTTGAGGTTAATTGTCCCTCCTAGAGATCCAGACTGGGAGACAGGCTGAGTCAAGGTGGGCTGTGAAGTGACGCCTTTACAAAGTGGGAGGGAAAAGAGGAGATAATGAAGACTTGTTATATCATGGGTGCCCCCAAAATTCCCAGAACCATCATTTGGGTAGACCAGATTGAATTTTATCTGAGAGAGATTTCATTGGATAGTTGAAAGACGTTCTCCACATACTTACATGACAAATAAGTAAGAAGAGAAAGAAAACCCAATGTCCAGGCCATGGTGCTTTCCTTCAAACAGTCTCCCTTTCCAAGACCAAAGAATATCTACCTGAGATCCTTCTGCCTTCTTACTTAAGTCCTCCTAGAATGGAAGAAAAGTCCATGCAAATGCAGGTCACATGATTGGCTTTCTTTGATTCTATGAACCGCCCTCTTCAAAGACTAGCCAATCTGGTCAAGTAGATTGGACAATTCATGGAGGGGACATTTGCATAGAGGAATTCTTAAGAAGATACCTTTATTAAGTTTTTTGGTCATAATATGGGACCTCAATGGGACAAATTGTCCCGGACACCAGAATTGCCCTGCCACAAAGTGTTTTGGGTTTTTTTGAAACTGTTCTGCCACAATTGTGTTTTGGTTGTAAAAAACGTGTCTCATCCTCTCTTTTTATTTACTTCCTTTAAATAATACCTCTGATATTGCAAACTCTTTATACAACCTGATACTCTTTCCTTTCTTGAGATCTGCATGAAGTATTTTGCAGCTGGTAAAATTGCTCAGTCTGTTACACAAAGAAGAGTTTCAGGAGTGGTGGCAGATGTTTGGCTTGGTGCATTTCTAGGAAAATGGCACTCCCTACTGTCGAGTCCCATGACCATAACTGGGGGACATGTTCTTCCATTCAAAATATATATTTCACAGAAAGGTGGCCCCAGACCCAAATTTGTTCAAGGTTCCCTCTTTCCCTCTCAGAGCAAATCAGGATCTTTAATGCCCTTCACACTTGGTTGAGGTGGGACACCTGGGTGTCCAGAGAAAATTAGGTGATCAATTCTGCAGAAAAGCAGAGGAGGAAAGCACATAATTTTCCAGTGGCTTTGATGACGATCCAGGACTGGAACTCTCTTGCTTTGGCATTGGAATAACTGAGTTCAGAGTCATTGCTTAGTGTGCTTGATGTAATGCAAAGGAGACATCTTCTGAACAGAAAAGAGGGTGGAAATGTGGGTGGTGATGCATGGAGGCCTTGAAGTCAGGGGCGGTTTTTAATTAAGTTCCTCCCTAAGGACCTTCACTGTGTCTGGCACCACCACAATAATAGTCCCCTTCCTCCTTTGCCTGCACGTTGTTGATGGTCAAGAAAGCCATTTCCTTGGGGGTGTTTGCATAAGTAGAGAAATGACCAGAAGCCTCTGGGCCAAAGTTTGTCTCTCTAGATGTCATATTATAATATAGGATAAATCTGGGTATTTCCTCTCTCTTTTGCTGGTACCACGAGAAGGTGCCAAAATAGTTGCCACTGCTGATCTTGCGGGAGGGAGTTGCTAATTCTCCAAGAGTTACAGAAAGGGCAGGTTCCCGAATCACGCTGTACTTGACCGGGATACCTGGAGGAAGAATATCAAAATTATGACACTTTCAAAGATGGGAAACTGAAGCAAAGAGGACAGCACAGAATAAGAAAACAGCCACGGTGGGTGTTTGATTTCACTTGGAGAGTAAAATAAGAAAAGTTACAGCAGAGTCCCCACCATGATGGAGGAAATGAAGTGTAGGAAGGTCCAACTTTGTTGTGATCCAAAGCTTTGGTGACCCCCAACTTCTGATTCTATCTTATTGCTCTGTACCAAAAGCTCATACAAATATCTACATGCCTCATTGGCTGAAAGGAGTGAAGGAAACATTACTTAATGAAAGATCGAGAGACAAAACCCTCGGATCAGCAAAAGCAAAACTATCCAGGAATTACAGGAGATTTTCTTTCTCTTCCCAATCTAGTTGAAAAAGCTGGACGGAATAGAATCCAGAACTATCCTTTTCCTCTTCTGGAGTTCATTGGTCAACTGAGAAGATTCTTTCCAAACAGTCTGGTTTGCTACAGCACCTAAACAGGACAGGTACAATGGAGAGTTAGGATGGCAGAAAAACCAACTTGCAACCAGCCAGCCAGCCTTGACTAGAATACTTGTATATTGCACAGGTGAGGAGGAGGGCTGAGAAAATGTCTACAGACCCCTCACATTCTGGACATCAACTAGTTACAACTCCTCCCCTCGGGATGGTGCTATAGGGTTAGGGTTAGGTTAACTAAACACCGACAGTTTTTTCCCCTCGTGCCATCACTGTGCTCAATACCCAATCCTCCCAGTACTGTTTTGTGACTTAAATGTTATGTTTAATGGCACAAGTGCAGCTTATCTGTGGGAAAAGGAAAGGAGAAGAAAGAAAAGGAAAGGAAGGAAAGAGAAAGGGGGAAAGGAAAGGATAAAGGAAAGGAAAGGAAAGAAGGACAGGAAAGGAAAATAAAGGAAAGGAAAGAGAAAGGGGAAAAGGAAAGGATAAAGGAAAGGAAAGGAAAGGAAAAAAGGAGAAAGGGGGAAAGTAAAAGGCTTTCCTGAAAACTGCAATGATGAAAATTTATCTTGGACCTTCTTGATTAAAGAAGTGATTTGTCCAATTTTATTTTATTTATTTTGCTCATAGGCACATAATTGTTCAACTGAAATTCGTTGAGGTAGAGAATGAAATCAATGGCTTACTAAAAAAAGAGAGAGATATAATGGATGTAGGAATCAATTACTGTATGTTTGGAGTCATTGTTTTAATGCTGGGACAAAAAATGTCGGCTATTTTGTCTTGTCTTCCTGCCAATCAAATTGATTATAGTTCTGCAAAAGGAACGTCTTGCTCGATAATCTTCCTGAAAATAACAGCCTCTTGTGCCTTTTCATTACATCCAAGAAAGATCAAAGCAACCTTTGAGCAACTCTCTGCTCTGCGAAGGAGGAAGGTTTTTGTCTCAGTTCCCCATTAGATTGTCTCACTGTGGAACACTTCACCACTGCCATACCACATGAGACAGTAATAATCAGCCTCATCCTCAGCCTGAAGGTTGGTGATGGTTAAGTAGCCGTTGTTGCCTGATCGGGTTCCCGTGAATCGGTCTGGGATCCCTTCTCCCCTGCTGCAGATGGAATCACAGTGCACAAAGCGAGGGGATTCCCCAGATTTCTGTTGAAGCCAGTAAATATAGTTTGGATTGCTGCTGATGGCACAGTTGAGTTTAATTGTCCCTCCTAGAGATCCAGACTGGGAGACAGGCTGAGTCAAGGTGGGCTGTGAAGTGACGCCTTTACAAAGTGGGAGGGAAAAGAGGAGATAATGAAGACTTGTTATATCATGGGTGCCCCCAAAATTCCCAGAACCATCATTTGGGTAGACGAGATTGAATTTTATCTGAGAGAGATTTCATTGGATAGTTGAAAGACATTCTCCACATACTTACATGACAAATAAGTAAGAAGAGAAAGAAAACCCAATGTCCAGGCCATGGTGCTTTCCTTCAAACAGTCTCCCTTTCCAAGACCAAAGAATATCTACCTGAGATCCTTCTGCCTTCTTACTTAAGTCCTCCGAGAATGGAAGAAAAGTCCATGCAAATGCAGGTCACAGGATTGGCTTTCTTTGATTCTATGAACCGCCCTCTTCAAAGACTAGCCAATCAGGTCAAAGTAGATTGGACAATTCATGGAGGGGACATTTGCATAGAGGAATTCTTAAGAAGATACCTTTATTAAGTTTTTTGGTCATAATATGGGACCTCAATGGGACAAATGGTCCTGGACACCAGAATTGCCCTGCAACAAAGTGTTTTGGGTTTTTTTGAAACTGTTCTGCTACAATTGTGTTTTGGTTGTAAAAAACGTGTCTCATTCTCTCCTTTTATTTACTTCCTCTAAATAATACCTCTGATATTGCAAACTCTTTATACAACCTGATACTCTTTCCTTTCTTGAGATCTGCATGAAGTATTTTGCAGCTGGTAAAATTGCTCAGTCTGTTACACAAAGAAGAGTTTCAGGAGTGGTGGCAGATATTTGGCTTGGTGCATTTCTAGGAAAGTGGCACTCCCTACTGTCGAGTCCCATGACCATAACTGGGGGATATGTTCTTCCATTCAAAATATATATTTCACAGAAAGGTGGCCCCACACCCAAATTTGTTCAAGGTTCCCTCTTTCCCTCTCAGAGCAAATCAGGATCTTTAATGCCCTTCACACTTCGTTGAGCTGGGACACCTGGGTGTCCAGAGAAAATTATGCCATGATTTCTGGCAGAAAAGCAGAGGAGGGAAGCACATAATTTTCCAGTGACTTTGGTGATGATCCATGACTGGAATTCTCTTGCTTTGGCGTTGGAATAACTGAGTTCAGAGTTATTGCTTGGTGTGCTTGATGTAATGCAAAGGAGACATCTTCTGAATAGAAAAGAGGGTGGAAATGTGGGTGGTGATGCATGGGGGCCTTGAAGTCAGGGGGGGTTTGGATTAAGTTCCTTCCTAAGGTCCTTCACAATGTCTGGCACCACCACAATAATAGTCCCCTTCATCCTTTACCTGCACATTGTTGATGGTCAAGAAAGCAATTTCCTTGGGGGTGTTTGCAGAAGCAGAGAAATGAACAGAAGCCTCTGGGCCAAACTTTGTCTCTCTAGAGGTCATATTATAATATAGATAATTCTGGCTATTTCCTCTCCCTTTTGCTGGCACCATGAGAAGGTGCCAAAATAGTTGCCACTGCTGATCTTGCAGGAGAGAGTTGCTGATTCTCCAAGAGTTACAGAAAGGGCAGGTTCCCGAATCACGCTGTACTTGACCGGGATACCTGGAGGAAGAATATCAAAATTATGACACTTTCAAAGATGGGAAACTGAAGCAAACAGGACAGCACAGAATAAGAAAACAGCCAAGGTGGGTGTTTGATTTCACTTGGAGAGTAAAATAAGAAAAGTAGCAGCAGAGTCCCCACCAGGATGGAGGAAATGAAGGGAAGGAAGGTGCAACTTGGTTGTAATCCAAAGCTTTGGTGACCCCCAACTTCTGATTCTATCTTATTGCTCTGTACCAAAAGCTCATGCAAATATCCAGGTGCCTCATTGGCTGAAAGGAGTGAAGGAAACATTACTTAATGAAAGATCGAGAGAGAAAACCCTCAGATCAGCAAAAGCAAAACTATCCAGGAATTACAGGAGATTTCCTTTCTCTTCCCAAACTTGTTGGAAAGCTGGACAGAATAGAATCCAGAACTATGCTTTTCCCCTTCTGGAGTTCATTGGCCAACTGAGAAGATTCTTTCCAAACAGTTTGGTTTGCTACAGCACCTAAACAGGACAGGTACAATGGAGAGTTAGGATGGCAGAGAAACCAATTGCAACCACCCAGCCACCTTGCCTAGAATACTTGTATATTGCACAGGTGAGGAGGAGAGCTGAGAAAATATCTACAGACCCCTCACATTCTGGACATGAAATGTTTCAACTCCTCCCCTCGGGATGGTGCTATAGTGTTAGGGTTAGGTTAACTAAACACCGACAGTTTTTTCCCCTCGTGCCATCACTGTGCTCAATACCTAATCCTCCCAGTACTGTTTTGTGACTTAAATTTTATGTTTAATGGCACAGGTGCAGCTTATCTGTGGGAAAAGGAAAGGAGAAGAAAGAAAAGGAAAGGAACAGAAAGGAAGAAAAGAGAAAGGGGGAAAGGAAAGGAAAAGAAAAAAAAGAGAAAGGAAAGGAAAGGAAGCAAAGAGAAAGGGGGAAAGGAAGAAAAGAGAAAGGGGGAAAGGAAAAGAAAAGAAAGAAAAGGAAAGGAAAAGAAAGGAAGAAAAGAGAAAGGAAAGCAAAAGGAAGGAAAGGAAGAAAAGAGAAAGGGGGAAAGGAAAGGAAGAACAGAGAAAGGGAAGGAAAAGAAGGGAAGGAAAAGAAAGAGAAAGTGAGAAGGGAATGAAGGAAAAAGAAAGGAAAGAAAGGAAAAGAAAGGAAAGGAAAGGAAAAAAGGAGAAAGGGGGAAAATAAAAGGCGTTCCTGAAAACTGCAATGATGAAAATTTATCTTGGAGCTCCTTGATTAAAGAAGTGATTTGTCCAATTTTATTTTAATTCTTTTGCTCATAGGCACATAATTGTTCAACTGAAATTCGTTGAGGTAGAGAATGAAATCAGTGGCTTACTAAAAAAAGAGAGAGAGATATAATGGATGTAGGAATAGATTACTGTATGTTTAGAGTCATTGTTTTAATGCTGGGACAAAAAATGTCATCTATTTTGTCTTGTCTTCCTGCCAATCAAATTGATTATAGTTTTGCAAAAGGAACATCTTGCTCGATAATCTTCCTGAAAATAACAGCCTCTTGTGCCTTTTCATTACATCCAAGAAAGACCAAAGCAACCTTTGAGCAACTCTCTGCTCTGCGAAGGAGGAAGGTTTTTGTCTCAGTTCCCCATTACATTGTCTCACTGTGGAACACTCCACCACTGCCATACCACATGAGACAGTAATAATCAGCCTCATCCTCAGCCTGAAGGTTGGTGATGGTTAAGTAGCCGTTGTTGCCTGATCGGGTTCCCGTGAATCGGTCTGGGATCCCTTCTCCCCTGCTGCTGCAGCCATCACAGTGCACAAAGCGAGGGGATTCCCCAGATTTCTGTTGAAACCAGCCAATAGTAGTTGGATTGCTGCTGATGGCACAGGAGAGTTGAATTGTATCTCCTAGAGATCCAGACTGGGAGACAGGCTGAATCAAGGTGGGCTGTGAAGTGACGCCTTTACAAAGTGGGAGGGAAAAGAGGAGATAATGAAGACTTGTTATATCATGGGTGCCCCCAAAATTCCCAGAACCGTCATTTTATCTGAGAGAGATTTCATTGGATAGTTGAAAGACATTCTCCACATACTTACATGACAAATAAGTAAGAAGAGAAAGGAAAACCAATGTCCAGGCCATGGTGCTTTCCTTCAAACAGTCTCCCTTTCCAAGACCAAAGAATATCTACCTGGGGATCCTTCTGCCTTCTTACTTAAGTTCTCCTAGAATGGAAGAAAAGTCCATGCAAATGCAGGTCACATGATTGGCTTTCTTTAATTATATGAGCCACCCTGTTCAAAAACTAGCCAATCAGGTCAAAGTAGATTGGACAATTCATGGAGGGGACATTTGCATAGAAGCAAGTCTTAAGAAGATGCCTTTATTAAGGTTTTGGTCATAATATGGGACCTCAATGGGACAAATCGTCCTGGACACCAGAATTGCCCTGCAACAAAGTGTTTTGGGTTTTTTTGAAACTGTTCTGCTACAATTGTGTTTTGGTTGTAAAAAACGTGTCTCATTCTCTCCTTTTATTTACTTCCTCTAAATAATACTTCTGATATTGCAAACTCTTTATACAACCTGATACTCTTTCCTTTCTTGAGATCTGCATGAAGTATTTTGCAGCTGGTAAAATTGCTCAGTCTGTTACACAAAGAAGAGTTTCAGGAGTGGTGGCAGATGTTTGGCTTGGTGCATTTCTAGGAAAGTGGCACTCCCTACTGTTCAGTCCCATGACCATAACTGGGGGACATATTCTTCCATTCAAAATATATATTTCACAGAAAGGTGGCCCCAGACCCAAATTTGTTCAAGGTTCCCTCTTTCCCTCTCAGAGCAAATCAGGATCTTTAATTCCCTTCACACTTGGTTGAGGTGGGACACCTGGGTGTCCAGAGAAAATTATGCCATGATTTCTGGCAGAAAAGCGGAGGAGGGAAGCACATAATTTTCCAGTGACTTTGGTGATGATCCATGACTGGAATTCTCTTGCTTTGGCGTTGGAATAACTGAGTTCAGAGTTATTGCTTGGTGTGCTTGATGTAATGCAAAGGAGACATCTTCTGAATAGAAAAGAGGGTGGAAATGTGGGTGGTGATGCATGGGGGCCTTGAAGTCAGGGGGGGTTTGGATTAAGTTCCTTCCTAAGGACCTTCACAATGTCTGGCACCACCACAATAATAGTCCCCTTCATCCTTTACCTGCACGTTGTTGATGGTCAAGAAAGCCATTTCCTTGGGGGTGTTTGCAGAAGCAGAGAAATGAACAGAAGCCTCTGGGCCAAACTTTGTCTCTCTAGAGGTCATATTATAATATAGATAATTCTGGCTATTTCCTCTCCCTTTTGCTGGCACCATGAGAAGGTGCCAAAATAGTTGCCCCTGCTGATCTTGCAGGAGAGAGTTGCTGATTCTCCAACAGTTACAGAAAGGGCAGGTTCCCGAATCACACTGTACTTGACCGGGATACCTGGAGGAAGAATATCAAAATTATGACACTTTCAAAGATGGGAAACTGAAGCAAACAGGACAGCACAGAATAAGAAAACAGCCAAGGTGGGTGTTTGATTTCACTTGGAGAGTAAAATAAGAAAAGTAGCAGCAGAGTCCCCACCATGATGGAGGAAATGAAGGGAAGGAAGGTGCAACTTGGTTGTAATCCAAAGCTTTGGTGACCCCCAACTTCTGATTCTATCTTATTGCTCTGTACCAAAAGCTCATGCAAATATCCAGATGCCTCATTGGCTGAAAGGAGTGAAGGAAACATTACTTAATGAAAGATCGAGAGACAAAACCCTCGGATCAGCAAAAGCAAAACTATCCAGGAATTAGAGGAGATTTCCTTTCTCTTCCCAACCTTGTTGGAAAGCTGGACGGAATAGAATCCAGAACTATCCTTTTCCCCTTCTGGAGTTCATTGGTCAACTGGAGAAGATTCTTTCCAAACAGTCTGGTTTGCTACAGCACCTAAACAGGATGGATACAATGGAGAGTTAGGATGGCAGAAAAACCAATTGCAACCAGCCAGCCAGCCTTGCCTAAAATACTTGTATATTGCACAGGTGAGGAGGAGGGCTGAGAAAATATCTACAGACCCCTCACATTCTGGAAATCAAATGTTTCAATTTCTCCCCTCGGGATGGTGCTATAGGGTTAGGGTTAGGTTAACTAAACACCGACAGTTTTTTCCCCTCATGCCACCAATGTGCTCAATACCTCATCCTCCCAGTACTGTTTTGTGACTTAAATTTTATGTTTAATGGCACAGGTGCAGCTTATCTGTGGGAAAAGGAAAGGAGAAGAAAGAAAAGGAAAGGAAAAGAAAGGAAGAAAAGAGAAAGGAAAGCAAAAGGAAGGAAAGGAACAGAAGAGAAAGGGGGAAAGGAAAGGAAAAGAAAGGAAAGGAAAGGAAAAAAGGAGAAAGGGGAAAGTAAAAGGCTTTCCCGAAAACTGCAATGTTGAAAATTTATCTTGGACCTTCTTGATTAAAGAAGTGATTTGTCCAATTTATTTTATTTTATTTTGCTCATAGGCACATAATTGTTCAACTGAAATTCGTTGAGGTAGAGAATGAAATCAATGCTTACTAAAAAAAGAGAGAGAGATATAATGGATGTAGGAATAGATTACTGTATGTTTAGAGTCATTGTTTTAATGATGGGACAAAAAATGTCGGCTATTTTGTCTTGTCTTCCTGCCAATCAAATTGATTATAGTTCTGCAAAAGGAACATCTTGCTCGATAATCTTCCTGAAAGTAACAGCCTCTTGTGCCTTTTCATTACATCCAAGAAAGACCAAAGCAACCTTTGAGCAACTCTCTTCCTCTGCGAAGGAGGAATGTTCTTGTCTCAGTTCCCCATTAGATTGTCTCACTGTGGAACACGTTGCCACTGCTATACCACATGTAACAGTAATAATCAGCCTCATCCTCAGCCTGAAGGTTGGTGATGGTTAAGTAGCCGTTGTTGCCTGATCGGGTTCCCGTGAATCGGTCTGGGATCCCTTCTCCCCTGCTGCAGATGGAATCACAGTGCAGAAAATGAGGGGCTTCCCCACATTTCTGTTGAATCCAGCTAACGTAGTGTGGATTGCTGCTGATGGCACAGTTGAGTTTAATTGTCCCTCCTAGAGATCCAGACTGGGAGACAGGCTGAGTCAAGGTGGGCTGTGAAGTGACACCTTTACAAAGTGGGAGGGAAAAGAGGAGATAATGAAGACTTGTTATATCATGGGTGCCCCCAAAATGCCCAGAACCATCATTTGGGTCGACCACATTGAATTTTATCTGAGAGAGATTTCATTGGATAGTTGAAAGATGTTGTCCACATACTTACATGACAAATAACTAAGAAGAGAAAGGAAAACCAATGTCCAGGCCATGGTGCTTTCCTTCAAACAGTCTCCCTTTCCAAGACCAAAGAATATCTATCTGAGATCCTTCTGCCTTCTTACTTAAGTCCTCCTAGAATGGAAGAAAAGTCCATGCAAATGCAGGTCACATGATTGGCTTTCTTTGATTCTATGAACCGCCCTCTTCAAAGACTACCCAATCTGGTCAAGTAGATTGGACAATTCATGGAGGGGACATTTGCATAGAGGAATTCTTAAGAAGATGCCTTTATTAAGGTTTTTGGTCATAATATGGGACCTCAATGGGACAAATTGCCCTGGACACCAGAATTGCCCTGCAACAAAGGGCTTTGGGTTTTTTTGAAACTGTTCTGCTACAATTGTGTTTTGGTTGTAAAAAACGTGTCTCATTCTCTCTTTTTATTTACTTCCTCTAAATAATACCTCTGATATTGCAAACTCTTTATACAACCTGATACTCTTTCCTTTCTTGAGATCTGCATGAAGTATTTTGCAGCTGGTAAAATTGCTCAGTCCGTTACACAAAGAAGAGTTTCGGGAGTGGTGGCAGATGTTTCGTTTGGTGCATTTCTAGGAAAACGGCACTCCCTACTGTTCAGTCCCATGACCATAATTGGGGGACATATTCTTCCATTCAAAATATATATTTCACAGAAAAGTGGCCCAAGACCCAAATTTGTTCAAGGTTCCCTCTTTCCCTCTCAGAGCAAATCAGGATCTTTAATTCCCTTCACACTTGGTTGAGCTGGGACACCCGGGTATCCAGAGAAAATTATGCCATGATTTCTGGCAGAAAAGCTGAGGAGGAAAGCACATAATTTTCCAGTGGCTTTGGGGATGATCCATGACTGGAACTCTCTTGCTTTGGCATTGGAATAACTGAATTCAGAGTCATTGCTTGGTGTGCTTGATGTAATGCAAAGGAGACATCTTCTGAACAGAAAAGAGGGTGGAAATGTGGTTTGTGTTGCATGGGGCCTTGAAGTCAGGGGGGGTTTGGATTAAGTTCCTCTTAATCCTCTTAATCTGGCAACCACCACAATAATAGTCCCCTTCATCCTTTGCCTGCACGTTGTTGATGGTCAAGAAAGCAATTTCCTTGGGAGTGTTTGCAGAAGCAGAGAAATGACAAGAAACCTCTGGGCCAAACTTTGTCTCTCTAGAGGTCATATTATAATATAGGATAATTCTGGGACTTTCCCCTTCCTTGTATACTTGTATATTGCACAGGTGAGGGGGAGGGCTGAGAAAATGTCTACAGACCCCTCACATTCTGGACATCAACTATTTCAACTCCTCCCCTCGGGATGGTGCTATAGGGTTAGGGTTAGGTTAAGTAAACACAGACAGTTTTTCCCCCTCGTGCCATCACTGTGCTCAATACCCAATCCTCCCAGTACTGTTTTGTGACTTAAATGTTATGTTTAATGGCATAGGTGCAGCTTACCTGTGGGAAAAGGAAAGGAGAAGAAAGAAAAAGAAAGGAATAGAAAGGAAGGAAAGAGAAAGGAAAGCAAAAGGAAGGAAAGGAAGGAAAGAGAAAGGGGGAAAGGAAAAGAAAGAGAAAGGGGGAAAGGGAATGAAGAAAAAAGAAAGAAAAGAAAGGAAAGGAGGAAAAGAGAAAGTGGGAAAGGAAAGGAAAGGAAAGGAAAGAAGGAGAAAGGGAGAAAGTAAAAGGCTTTCCTGAAAATTGCAATGATGAAAATTTATCTTGGAGCTCCTTGATTAAAGAAGTGATTTGTCCAATTTATTTTATTTTATTTTATTTTGCTCATAGGCACATAATTTTTCAACTGAAATATGTTGAGGTAGAGAATGAAATCAATGGCTTACTAAAAAAGAGACAGATATAATGGATGTAGGAATCGATTACTGTATGTTTAGAGTCATTGTTTTAATGCTGGGACAAAAAATGTCGGCTATTTTGTCTTGTCTTCCTGCCAATCAAATTGATTATAGTTCTGCAAAAGGAACATCTTGCTCGATAATCTTCCTGAAAGTAACAGCCTCTTGTGCCTTTTCATTACATCCAAGAAAGACCAAAGCAACCTTTGAGCAACTCTCTGCTCTGCGAAGGAGGAAGGTTTTTGTCTCAGTTCCCCATTAGATTGTCTCACTGTGGAACACGTTGCCACTGCTATACCACATGTAACAGTAATAATCAGCCTCATCCTCAGCCTGAAGGTTGGTGATGGTTAAGTAGCCGTTGTTGCCTGATCGGGTTCCCGTGAATCGGTCTGGGATCCCTGGTCCTCTGCTACAGGCATCACAGTGCACAAAGCGAGGGGCTTCCCCAGATTTCTGTTGAAGCCAGTAAATATAGTTTGGATTGCTGCTGATGGCACAGTTGAGTTTAATTGTCCCTCCTGGAGATCCAGACTGGGAGACAGGCTGAGTCAAGGTGGGCTGTGAAGTGACGCCTTGACAAAGTGGGAGGGAACAGAGGAGACAATGAAGACTTATTATATCATCGGTGCCCCCAAAATTCCCAGAACCATCATTTTATCTGAGAGAGATTTCATTGGATAGTTGAAAGACGTTCTCCACATACTTACATGACAAATAAGTAAGAAGAGAAAGGAAAACCAATGTCCAGGCCATGGTGCTTTCCTTCAAACAGTCTCCCTTTCCAAGACCAAAGAATATCTATCTGAGATCCTTCTGCCTTCTTACTTAAGTCCTCCTAGAATGGAAGAAAAGTCCATGCAAATGCAGGTCACATGATTGGCTTTCTTTAATTATATGAGCCACCCTCTTCAAAAACTAGCCAATCAGGTCAAAGTAGATTGGACAATTCATGGAGGGGACATTTGCATAGAAGCAAGTCTTAAGAAGATGCCTTTATTAAGGTTTTGGTCATAATATGGGACCTCGATGGGACACATTGCCTTGGACGCCACAATTGCCTTGCAACAAAAGGGCAACGAAAGGCTTTTTTTGCTGAAACTGTTCTGCTGTAATTGTGCTTTGGTTGCAAAAACTGTCCCATTCTCTCCCTTTATTTAGTTCCTCTCAATAATACTTCCAATGTCAAAAACTGCTTTATACAACCTAATTCTCTTTGCTTTCTTGAGTTCTGCATGAAGTATTTTGCAGCTGGTGTAATTGCTGGCACAGAGGAGTTTCAGGAGTGGCTGTAGAAGGTTTCTGGGCAAGTGGCGCCCCCTGCTGTCGTATCCTGTGACCATACCTGGGGCACTCCTCCCATTTGAAATATACTTCAGAGAAAGTTGCCTCTTTCCCTCTCAGAGCAAATCAGGATCTTTAATGCCCTTCAGACTTGGTTGAGGTGGGACACCTGGGTGTCCAGAGAAAATTAGGCGATCATTTCTGGCAGAAAAGCAGAGGAGGAAAGCACATAATTTTCCAGTGGCTTTGGAGATGATCCATGACTGGAACTCTCTTGCTTTGGCATTGGAATAACTGAATTCAGAGTCATTGCTTGGTGTGCTTGATGTAATGCAAAGGAGACATCTTCTGAACAGAAAAGAGGGTGGAAATGTGGGTGGTGTTGCATGGAGGCCTTGAAGTCAGGGGGGGTTTGGATTAAGTTCCTCTTAATCCTCTTAATCTGGCAACCACCACAATAATAGTCCCCTTCATCCTTTGCCTGCACGTTGTTGATGGTCAAGAAAGCAATTTCCTTGGGAGTGTTTGCAGAAGCAGAGAAATGACAAGAAGCCTCTGGGCCAAACTTTGTCTCTCTAGAGGTCATATTATAATATAGGATAATTCTGGGACTTTCCCCTTCCTTGTATACTTGTATATTGCACAGGTGAGGGGGAGGGCTGAGAAAATGTCTACAGACCCCTCACATTCTGGACATCAACTATTTCAACTCCTCCCCTCGGGATGGTGCTATAGGGTTAGGGTTAGGTTAAGTAAACACAGACAGTTTTTTCCCCTCGTGCCATCACTGTGCTCAATACCCAATCCTCTCAGTACTGTTTTGTGACTTAAATGTTATGTTTAATGGCATAGGTGCAGCTTACCTGTGGGAAAAGGAAAGGAGAAGAAAGAAAAAGAAAGGAATAGAAAGGAAGGAAAGAGAAAGGAAAGCAAAAGGAAGGAAAGGAAGGAAAGAGAAAGGGGGAAAGGAAAAGAAAGAGAAAGGGGGAAAGGAAATGAAGAAAAAAGAAAGGAAAGGAAAGGAGGAAAAGAGAAAGTGGGAAAGGAAAGGAAAGGAAAGGAAAGAAGGAGAAAGGGAGAAAGTAAAAGGCTTTCCTGAAAATTGCAATGATGAAAATTTATCTTTGAGCTCCTTGATTAAAGAAGTGATTTGTCCAATTTATTTTATTGTATTTTATTTTGCTCATAGGCACATAATTGTTCAACTGAAATTCGTTGAGGTAGAGAATGAAATCAATGGCTTACTAAAAAAAGAGAGAGATATAATGGATGTAGGAATAGATTACTGTATGTTTAGAGTCATTGTTTTAATGCTGGGACAAAAAATGTCGGCTACTTTGTCTTGTCTTCCTGCCAATCAAATTGATTATAGTTCTGCAAAAGGAACATCTAGCTCGATAATCTTCCTGAAAGTAACAGCCTCTTGTGCCTTTTCATTACATCCAAGAAAGACCAAAGCAACCTTTGAGCAACTCTCTTCCTCTGCGAAGGAAGAAGATTTTTGTCTCAGTTCCCCATTAGATTGTCTCACTGTGGAACGTATCGCTATACCACATGGAACAGTAATAATCAGCCTCATCCTCAGCCTGAAGGTTGGTGATGGTTAAGTAGCCGTTGTTGCCTGATCGGGTTCCCGTGAATCGGTCTGGGATCCCCGGTCCTCTGCCGCAGACAGAATCACAGTGCAGAAAATGAGGGGCTTCCCCAGATTTCTGTTGAATCCAGCTAACGTAGTGTGGATTGCTGCTGATGGCACAGTTGAGTTTAATTGTCCCTCCTAGAGATCCAGACTGGGAGACAGGCTGAGTCAAGGTGGGCTGTGAAGTGACGCCTTTACAAAGTGGGAGGGAAAAGAGGAGATAATGAAGACTTGTTATATCATGGGTGCCCCCAAAATTCCCAGAACCATCATTTTATCTGAGAGAGATTTCATTGGATAGTTGAAAGACGTTCTCCACATACTTACATGACAAATAAGTAAGAAGAGAAAGGAAAACCAATGTCCAGGCCATGGTGCTTTCCTTCAAACAGTCTCCCTTTCCAAGACCAAAGAATATCTACCTGGGGATCCTTCTGCCTTCTTACTTAAGTCCTCCTAGAATGGAAGAAAAGTCCATGCAAATGCAGGTCACATGATTGGCTTTCTTTAATTATATGAACCACCCTCTTCAAAGACTAGCCAATCAGGGCAAGTAGATTGGACAATTCATGGAGGGGATATTTGCATAGAAGCAAGTCTTAAGAAGATGCCTTTATTAAGGTTTTGGTCATAATATGGGACCTCAATGGGACACATTGCCTTGGACGCCACAATAGCCCTGCAACAAAAGGGCAACGAAAGGCTTTTTTTGCTGAAACTGTTCTGCTGTAATTGTGCTTTGGTTGCAAAAACTGTCCCATTCTCTCCCTTTATTTAGTTCCTCTCAATAATACCTCCGATATCAAAAACTGCTTTATACAACCTAATTCTTTTTTCTTTCTTGAGTTCTGCAATAAGTATTTTGCAGCTGGTGTAATTGCTGGGTCTGTTGCACAGAGGAGTTTCAGGAGTGGCTGCAGAAGGTTTCTGGGCAAGTGGCGCCCCCTGCTGTCGTATCCTGTGACCATACCTGGTGCACTCCCATTCGAAATATATTTCAGAGAAAGTTGTCTCTTTCCCTCTCAGAGCAAATCAGGATCGTTAATGCCCTTCAGACTTGGTTGAGGTGGGACACCTGGGTGTCCAGAGAAAATTAGGTGATCAATTCTGGCAGAAAAGCAGAGGAGGAAAGCACATAATTTTCCAGTGGCTTTGGGGATGATCCATGACTGGAACTCTCTTGCTTTGGCATTGGAATAACTGAATTCAGAGTCATTGCTTGGTGTGCTTGATGTAATGCAAAGGAGACATCTTCTGAACAGAAAAGAGGGTGGAAATGTGGGTGGTGATGCATGGGGGCCTTGAAGTCAGGGGGGGTTTGGATTAAGTTCCTCTTAATCCTCTTAATCTGGCAACCACCACAATAATAGACCCCTTCCTCCTTTGCCTGCACGTTGTTGATGGTCAAGAAAGCCATTTCCTTGGGGGTGTTTGCAGAAGCAGAGAAATAAGCAGAAGCCTCTGGGCCAAACTTTGTCTCTCTAGAGGTCATATTATAATGTAGGACAAATCTGGGTATTTCCTCTCTCTTTTGCTGGTACCATGAGAAGGTGCCAAAATAGTTGCCACTGCTGATCTTGCAGGAGAGAGTTGCTGATTCTCCAAGAGTTACAGAAAGGGCAGGTTCCCGAATCACACTGTACTTGACCGGGATATTTGGAGGAAGAATATCAAAATTATGACACTTTCAAAGATGGGAAACTGAAGCAAACAGGACACACAGAATAAGAAAACAGCCAAGGTGGGTGTTTGATTTCACTTGGAGAGTAAAATAAGAAAAGTAGCAGCAGAGTCCCCACCATGATGGAGGAAATGAAGTGAAGGAAGGTCCAACTTGGTTGTAATCCAAAGCTTTGGTGACCCCCAACTTCTGATTCTATCTTATTGCTCTGTACCAAAAGCTCATGCAAATATCCAGGTGCCTCATTGGCTGAAAGGAGTGAAGGAAACATTACTTAATGAAAGATCGAGAGACAAAACCCTCGGATCAGCAAAAGCAAAACTATCCAGGAATTACAGGAGATTTCCTTTCTCTTCCCAACATTGTTGGAAAGCTGGATGGAATAGAATCCAGAACTATTCTTTTCCCCTTCTGGAGTTCATTGGTCAACTGAGAAGTTTCTTTCCAAACAGTCTGGTTTGCTACAGCACCTAAACAGGACAGGTACAATGGAGAGTTAGGATGGCAGAAAAACCAACTGCAAGCAGCCAGCCAGCCTTGAATAGAATATGTGTATATTGCACAGGTGAGAAGGAGGGCTGACAAAATATCTACAGACCCCTCACATTCTGGACATCAACTATTTCAACTCCTCCCCTCGGGATGGTGCTATAGGGTTAGGGTTAGGTTAACTAAACACCGACAGCTTTTTCCCCTCGTGCCACCACTGTGCTCAATACCTCATCCTCCCAGTACTGTTTTGTGACTTAAATGTTATGTTTAATGGCACAGGTGCAGCTTATCTGTGGGAAAAGGAAAGAAGAAAGAAAAGAAAAGGAAAGGAATAGAAAGGAAGGAAAGAGAAAGGAAAGCAAAAGGAAGGAAAGGAGGAAAAGAGAAAGGAAAGGAAAAGGAAAAAAGGAGAAAGGGGGAAAGTAAAAGGCTTTCCTGAAAACTGCAATGATGAAAATTTATCTTGGAGCTCCTTGATTAAAGAAGTGATTTGTACAATTTATTTTATTTTATTTTATTTTGCTCATAGGCACATAATTGTGCAACTGAAATTCGTTGAGGTAGAGAATGAAATCAATGGCTTATTAAAAAAAGAGAGAGAGATATAATGGATGTAGGAATAGATTACTGTATGTTTAGAGTCATTGTTTTAATGCTGGGACAAAAAATGTCATCTATTTTGTCTTGTCTTCCTGCCAATCAAATTTATTATAGTTCTGCAAAAGGAACATCTTGCTCGATAATCTTCCTGAAAGTAACAGCCTCTTGTGCATTTTCATTACATCCAAGAAAGACCAAAGCAACCTTTGAGCAACTCTCTGCTCTGCGAAGGAGGAAGGTTTTTGTCTCTGTTCCCCATCAGATTGTCTCACTGTGGAATGCGTTACCACTGCTATACCACATGTAACAGTAATAATCAGCCTCATCTTCAGGCTGAAGGTTGATGATGGTTAAGAAGCCGTTGTTGCCTGATCGGGTTCCCGTGAATCGGTGTGGGATCCCCGATCCTCTGTTGCAGATGGAATCACAGTGCACAAAACGAGGTGCTTCCCCAGGTTTCTGCTGCACCCAGTAAATATAGTTTGTATTGCTGCTGATGGCACAGTTGAGTTTAATTGTCCCTCCTGGAGATCCAGACTGGGAGACAGGCTGAGTCAAGGTGGGCTGTGAAGTGACGCCTTTACAAAGTGTAGAAAAAAGAGGAAATAATGAAGACCTATAATATAATGTGGGCCTCCAAAAATCCCACAACCATCATTCAGATGGAGCACATTGGATTTTATATTTTGCAAACTGGAGAGTTTTTATTGGACAGTTTAAGAAGAAATTCTCCAGATACTTACATGAGAAATAAGTAAGAAGAGAAAGGAAAACCAGTATCCAGACCATGGTGCTTTCCTGCAAAAAGTCTTCCTTTCCAAGACCAAAGAATACCTACCTGAGATCCTTCTGCCTTCTTACTTAAGTCCTCTTAGAATGGAAGAAAAGCCCATGCAAATGCAGGTCACATGATGATTCTATGAGCCACCCTCTTCAAAAACTATCCAATCAGGTCAAAGTAGATTGGACAATTCATGGAGGAGACACTTGCATAGAAGAAAGTCTTAAGAAGATGCCTTTATTAAGGTTTTTGGTCATAATATGGAACCTCAGTGGGACAAATTGCCTTGGACACCACAATTGCCCTGCAACCAAAGGGCAATAAATGGTGGTTTTTTTTTGTTGAATCTGTTCTGCTGTAATTGTGCTTTGGTTGTAAAAAGTGTCCCATTCTCTCCTTTTATTTACTTCCTCTGAATTATACCTCCTTATGGATTACATCCCAGAGATTTAAAGGAGTTGGCAGAGGTCATCTCACAACCACTGCACCGTATCTTTCAAAAATCCTGGAACACCGGGGAGCCACCAGAGGACTGGAAAAGAGCTGATGTGGTTCCCATCTTCCAAAAAGGAGAAAAAAAAACAGACCCAGGAAACTACAGACCAATCAGCCTAACATCAATACCTGGGAAGATACTGGAAAAGATAATTTAAAAAAACAGATCTGTCAATATGTAGAAACAAGTAAAGTAATAAGTAACAGTCAGGATTGTTAAAAACAGCTCATGCCAAACCAATCTTATTTCATTGTTCAACATAGTGACTAAATTAGTAGACCAGCGAAATACTGTGGACATACTGTGACATTAGATTTCAGTGAGGCATTTGACAACGTAGACCACAACCTACTTCTTGGTAAGCCAGAAAAAAGCGGAATAGATAGCACCACCACCAGATGCATTCACAACTGCTTGACAAACCATGCTCAATGAGTGGTCCTGAATGGGTCTAAGTCTACATGGAGGGAAGTAAGCAATGGGATGCCACAAGGTTCTGTCTTAGGCCCAGTACTCTTCAATATCTTCATTAATGACTTAGATGAGGGAATAGAAGGGGAACTTACCAAATATGCAGATGATATTAAGCTTGTAGGAATCGCTAATACCCAAGAAGATAGGCTCAAGATCCAGATGGATCTTGACAGACTAGAGCATTGGGCCATATCTAACAAAATGAAATTCAACGTAGAGAAAAGGAAAGTCCTACACTTAGGCAAGAAAAACCAAAAGGATACATATATAGACTGGGTGAAACCAGGCTCAATAACTGTAGCTGTGAGAGGGATCTTGGAGTCTCAGTGGACAATCAGCTAAATAGGAGCCAGCAGTGTGCAGCAGCAGCCAAAAAAGCTAATGCAATCCTAAATTGCATTAACAGAGGGATACAATCAAGATCAAGTGCAACACTAATACCACTCTGTAAAGCCTTAGTAAGACCACATCTAGAGTATTGCATCCAGTTTTGGTCACCACACTATAAAAAGATGTTAAGCTTCTAGAAAAAGTACAGAGAAGAACAACCAGGATGATTAGGGGACTGGAGACTAAAACATACAATGAACGGTTGCAGGAACTGGGCATGGCTAGTCTAGTGAAGAGAAGGACCATGGGAGACATGATAGTAGTGTTCCAATATCTGAGGGGCTACCACAGAGTGGAGGAAAGGGTCAAGCTATTTTCTAAAGCACCCAAAGGCCAGACAAGGAACAATGGATGGAAACTGAGCAAGGAGAGATTTAACTTGGAAATAAGGAGAAACTTTCTGACAGCTAGAAAAATCAACCAATGGAACAGCTTGCTCTCGGAAGTTGTAGGAGCGTCATCACTTGAGACTTTCAAGAAGAGATTGGACTCTCATCTGTCAGAAATGGTGTAGGGTCTCCCGCTTGGGCGGGGAGTTGGACTAGATGACCTACAAGATCCCTTCCAACTCTGATTATCTGTTATCTGATGTCAAAAACTCTTTATACAACTTAATTCTCTTTCCTTTCTTGAGTTCTGCATGGAGTATTTTGCAGCTGGTGTAATTGCTCAGTCTGTTACACAGAGGAGAGTTTCAGGAGTTGGCGGCAGAAGGTTTCTGGGCCAGTGGCGCCCCCTGGTGTCGTATCCTGTGTCCATATCTGGGGGACCCCTCTTCCCATTTGAAATATATTTCAGAGAAAGATGCCCCCAGCCCCAAATATGTTCAAAATTCCCTCTTTCCCTCTCAGAGCAAATCTGGGTCTTGAATGTCCTTCACACATGGCCGGTGTTGGCTCAACCGGAGGTCCAGAGAAGATGATGCAATCATGAGTGGTAGAACAATTGGGGCGAAAATGAAATAATATTTTTCTGGCTTTGGAGATGTTCTATGATTGGAACTCTCTTGTCTTTTACTTAGAACTGGAATATCAGAAATCATTCTTAGATTGATCCAATGCTAAGGAGACTTCTCTTTTAACACAATAGAGTCTAAATGTTTGGGCTGTGATGCATGAAGGACTTTTTCTCCAGGGAGGTTTATGTTCAGCTTCCTCTCTGAGGTTCTTCACTGTGTCTGGCACCACCACAATAATAGTCCCCTTCATCCTTTGCCTGCACGTTGTTGATGGTCAGGAAAGCAATTTCCTTGGGGGTGTTTGTAGAAGCAGAGAAATGACCAGAAGCTTCTGGGCCAAATTTTGTCTCTCTGGAGGTTGTATTATAATATAGGATAAATCTGGGACTTTCCCCTTCCTTTTGCTGGTACCAGGCAAAGTAAAGAAAATGGAAGCCACTGCTGACCTGGCAGGAGAGAGTTGCCGATTCTCCAAGAGATGCAGAGAGGGCAGGTTCCTGAGTATAGTTGTACTTGACCGGGATACCTGGAGGAAGAATATCAACATTATGACACTTTCAAAGATGGGAAACCAAAGCAAACAGGACAGCACAGAATAAGAAAACAGCCAAGGTGGGTGTTTGATTTCACCTGGAGAGTAAAAGAAGAAAAGTAGCAGCAGAATCCCCACCATGATGGAGGAAATGAAGCGTAGGAAGGTGCAACTTGGTTGTAATCCAAAGCTTTGGTGAACCCCAACTTCTGATTCTATCTTATTGCTCTGTACCAAAAGCTCATGCAAATATCCAGGTGTCTCATTGGCTGGAAGGAGTGAAGGAAACATTACTTAATGAAAGATCGAGAGACAAAACCCTCGGATCAGCCAAAGCAAAACTGTCCAGGAATGTCAGGAGATTTCCTTTCTCTTCTCAACCTGGATGGAATAGAATCCAGAACTATCCTTTTCCCCTTCTGCAGTTCATTGGTCAACTGGAGAAGATTCTTTCCAAACAGTCTGATTTGGTGCAGCAGCTAAACAGGACAGGTACAATAGAGAGTTAGGATGCCAGAAAAAATCAATTGCAACCAGCCTGTTTTCCTTAGAGGACCTTCATATTTTATAAACTGTATAAACTTCTCCCCTCAGGATGCCAATATAGGATATCACATGCCAAGATACAGGGATGGTTTTCCCCTCGTGTCTTCACTCTGCCAAACACTTAATCCACACAACATTGTTTTATGCCTATGATGCAGGGGACCCCAATCTTGGCAACTAGTTGCCTTCAACCCCCAGAATTCCTCCTCTAGTCATGTTAGCTCAGGAATACTGGGAGTTGAAGTCCACAAGTCTTAATGTTGCCAGGTGTGGAGAACCTCTGCTATAATTCTTTAAATGGCACAAGTGAAGCTTAATTATGGGAGAAGGAAAGGAAAGGAAAGGAAAGGAAAGGAAAGGAAAGGAAAGGAAAGGAAAGGAAGAAAAAAGGAAAAAGGCAAGGAAGAATAGAGAAAGAGGGGAAGAAAAGGAAAGGAAAGGAAGAAGGAAGGAAAGGAAAGAATAAAGGAAAGGAAAGGAAGGGAAAAGAATTAATAAAGGAAAGGAACGGAAAGGAAGGGAAGGGAAGGAAAGACATTTGTGAAACCTGCAATGATGAAAATTCATCTTGGAGTTTCTTGATTAACGACCTGATTTTTCCATTTTTTTGCTCCTAGGTTAAGCAGAATTGTTCAACTGTAAAATGTCAGGGTAGGGAATGAAATTTATATTTTATATTTAATTACATTTATATATATAAATTACATTTATATTTATATAAATCAATAGCTTACTAAAAAAGTGAGAGGTATAAAGGATGTACGCCTGTATCATTACATTGTTTTATTGCTGATACAAAAAAAATGAGTCTTGTCTTTCTGTATACCCTATATATCCAGTCAGAACAGAAGAAGCTTCTTGGATGAGAAGCAAAATGTCTTCAAGGAAAAAACAATGTCCAGTTGCCTTTTGAAAAAAAAAACAACAGTTTTGGAACAACCATGAATGACCTGGATGATGGAGAATCTCCATAGACATATATATGGAATTGATTATTGTTCTGCAAATGGAGATCTTGCTCGATCCCTTCCTGAAAGAAACAGCCTGCAGTGCATTTTCATTACATCCAAGAAAGACCAAAGCAACCTTTGAGCACCTCTATGCTCTGCGAAGGAAGAAGGTTTTTGTCTCTGTTCCCCATCAGATTGTCTCACTGTGGAACACTCCACCACTGTTATACCACATGAGACAGTAATAATTAGCCTCGTTTTCAGCCTGAAGGTTGGTGATGGTTAAGTAGCCATTGTTGCCTGATCGGGTTGCCGTGAATCAGTCTGGGATCCCTTCTCCCCTTCTGCTATAGGCATCACAGTGCACAAAGCGAGGGGCTTCCCCAGAACTCTGTTGAAGCCAGCCAACATTGTTTGGATTGCTGCTGATGGCACAGTTGAGTTTAATTGTCCCTCCTAGAGATCCAGACTGGGAAACAGGCTGAGTCAAGGTGGGCTGTGAAGTGACGCCTTTACAAAGTGGGTGAAAAAAGAGGAAACAATGAAGATTTGTTATATTACGTGGGCCTCCAGAACCTCCCTGTGGATGGACCATATTGGATTTTATATTAAGCAAACTAGAAAGATTTTATTTGAGAGTTTAAGAAGAGGTCCTTCACATACTTATATGAGAAATAACTAAAAAGTGAAAGCAAAACCAGCATCCTGGATATGGTGCTTGACTGCAAAAAACCTCCTTTTCCAAAACCAAAGAATATCTACCTGAGATCTTTCTGTCTTCTTATTTACGTCCTTCAAGAATTGAAGAAAGATCCATGCAAATATGAATGATCTGATTGGTTTTCCTTGAGTTGATGAGCCACCCCCTTATTAGACTAGCCAATCTTTTTGACCAAGGAGCGGAGAAGACATTTGCATAAAGGCAATGTTGAAGAAGAAGCTTGGATTGGAGTTTTCTGTCAATGTGGGAAATTTAGGAGAAAGGCATAAAGAAGAAAGAAGTCACGCTGGGGAGGGCCGGTTGTACCTGAAAACAAATTGACATGGCTACCTTTCAAGGGCACACACTGTTCTCATCAAGAGGCAACTAGATATGTCTTGGTGCTATCATGGTGTTTTCAGCTGAAGAATAGATAAGAGTCCTTCAGGTTGCTTGCTTGTCTGCATCTCAATATCAGTTAATGCCCGGTCTTCTGGAACCCTTCAACAATGTGAACCTTTATTTATTTATTTATTTATTTATTTATTTATTTATTTATTTATTTATTTATTTATTTATTTATTTAATTTAATTTTTTATACCGCCCCCTCTCCCAAAATGGGACTCGGGGCGGTGTACAGTCGAGATAAAACCACACAATTAATAAAAATTTAAAATAGATTTAAAAAGAATTAAACAAGTGGCTGAAATAACACAATAAAAACAGGGTAAAAAAGTTAAAAATTATCACAAATTTTAAAACCCTAGTAAATTGTTTCTAGGCCAGACCAGCCTGTTGGAAGAGGTGGGTCTTTAATGCGCGGCGGAAGGTCTGCAAGTCAGTGATGGCTCGCATCTCCAGGGGCAACTCGTTCCAAAGGGAGGGTGCTCCCGCAGAGAAGGCCCGCACCCTCGGGGCCGCCAGCCGGCATCGTCCAACTGATGGCACCCCAAGGAGGCCCACCTGTGGGAGCACACCAGCTGGCGGGAGGCCGATGGTGGCAGCAGGCGGTCCCGTAAGTAACCTTTGACTTGTGTTGTGCCCTAGGGAAATTTGTGATCAAGCTCTTATCTGTTGTTTTAACTGTTCCAGTCTACACAATAACAGGTTGACCCCTTCCTCTTCTTTGGGGTGGCCCCTCAAATATTGGAACCCTGCTATCGTGTGTCCCCCCCCCCCCAGGCCTTCTCTTCATTAAAATCTGGGCTGTGAACCCATTTTGCTAGGGGAGAAATAGCAATCTGAAGACAAGAGAAAAGGATGGAGGAAATAAAAAAATACATATTTGCAATCAGGGTTTTAATCTTGATTTTCCCATTCAGCGCAGGCCATTCAGGAGATGAGGAAATTGGTGCAGCTCTTGCTAGGAAGTGCCAGGTAGGTTGTTGTGGGAATCTAGTAACAGGGATGAGATCGTTCATCGGTTTGCGGTGTTGGGTAGCCCCTTTGCTATGCATTTCCTGAGAAATCCCTTCCATCTCTTTCCTTCTAAACTCGGCTAACAGCTTTAGATTAGGGTAGGGATCTCCTGCCATCCTCATGGGCCAGATGGCAGACTACTGGACAATCTCTTGTCTGAGATTGTATAGTTTCTCCTGCTTAAGCAGGGGGCTGGACTAGAAGACTTCCAAGGTCCTTTCCAGTTCTATTCTATTCTATTCTATTCTATTCTATTCCATTCTTCTTTCCAATATCTCTTCTCTTCTATATTCTATTCTATTCTTCTTTCCAATATCTATTCTATTCTATTCTATTCTATTCTATTCTATTCCATTCTTCTTTCCAATATCTATTCTATTCTATTCTATTCTATTCTATTCTATTCTATTCTATTCTATTCTATTCTATTCTATTCTATTCCATTCTTCTTTCCAATATCTCTTCTCTTCTATATTCTATTCTATTCTTCTTTCCAATATCTATTCTATTCTATTCTATTCTATTCTATTCCATTCTTCTTTCCAATATCTATTCTATTCTATTCTATTCCATTCTTCTTTCCAATATCTATTCTCTTCTATATTCTATTCTTCTTTCCAATATCTATTCTATTCTATTCTATTCTATTCTATTCTATTCTATTCTATTCTATTCTATTCTATTCTATTCTATTCTATTCTATTCTTCTATTCCGTTATTCTATTCTATTCCATTCCATTCCTATTCCATTCCATTCCATTCCTATTCTTTTCTTTTCTTTTCTATTCTATTCTATTCTATTCTATTCTATTCTATTCTATTCTATTCTATTCTATTCTATTCTATTCTATTCTATTCTATTCTATTCTATTCTATTCTATTTTGATTCTGATTCTGATTCTGATTCTGATTCTGATTCCTTTCCATTCCAGTCACCCTCATCCTTTCCCTGTACGTTGACGATGGTAAGATATTTTCTTTGTGGTATTTGTAGATGGAGTGAAGAGGAGATAGAGATAGAACTCTTGCAAAAAAGTTCTTGCTATTCTTGAAGAAGACTTCAGATTTCTAGAACTCTTCACAAACTCCAATTCTCTTTCCATCTCTCAGGACTTGCATGAAGTCTCTTGCAGCTGGTGAAATTGTTTGGTTGGTTGCACAGAGGAGAGTTTCAGAAGTTGGGCTCTGGTGATTTTTTTTATTCGGGGGACACAACACCCTCTGCTGTCGAATACCGTGACCAGCAACACAACCCCTGTAGAGGAAGCAAAAAAATTTTTTTTTCCCTCACTTCCCCATTAGATTGCCTCACTGTGGTTCCCTCCATTGTGCCACATGTAGCAGTAATAATCGCCCTCGTCTTCAGGCTGGAGGTTGGTGATGGTTAAGTAGCCGTTGTTGCCTAATCGGGTTCCTGTGAATCGGTCTGGGATCCCTGGTCCCCTGATGCTGCAGATATCACAGTGCACAAAGCGAGGGATTGTCCCAGGTCTCTGTTGAACCCAGTAAACGTCGCTTGGATTGCTACGGATGGCACAGGAGAGTTTAACTGTTCCTCCTAGAGATCCAGACCGGGAGGCAGGTTGAGTCAGTATATTGTGTGAAGCGACACCTTGAGTAATAAAAGGGAAAACAGATTGCAGTGTAGACTTTGTGCATGTTCTGCTCTTCAAATATCCCACCACGTACGATCCTTGAGATACCATTGTATCGCAGATGCGCTAGACTTATGAAAATGACTCTCTAAAAAGAAGGCGAACATCCAGCTCTCTGCAAGGAGTATAAATCCTCCCATTCCTCACCATCCAGTCAGCACTGAAGAAGCATCTTCAAGGAAAAAAAAAACAGAAAGTCCAATTGCCTCTTGAAAAAGCACCTTTTGGGACAACCATGACCTGGATCCCTGAGAGTCTCCACAGAGATTTAGGTATACCTGGACACTCACCTAAACCCACGTCCCTCTCAGCCAGCTGACAGGCACCAGCCCAAGTGATGGAAGCCACCAAGATTGGATCCAAAGATGACTTAAAGATGAAGGGGTTTTAATTTAATTCGGTTTTTAAATTTTTAAATTTTAACTTTTTAATTCAATCCTGGAATTTTAAACCTTGGGAATTTTATATTTGAAGGGATTCGGCCGGATTTATGCTATTTAATTTGTTTTTAATTGTATATACTGTCCATTTTTAGTAGGCTGTACACCGCCCCGAGTCCCTTTTTGGGAGAGGGGGCGGTATAGAAATATAAATAAATAAATAAATAAATAAATAAATAAATAAATAAGGGTGGGCTTCAGGACCTCTTTTGTCCCCCAAACCAAGTCCTTGGTTTATGGATTCACAAGACTGACAACTATTCCAGTAGATTTTCAAGCCTGGCAGTTTTGATGACTGAGAATCTGCATAGACATTTAGACTTTAGAGTAGAGTGGAGTGGAGTGGAGTGGAGTGGAATGGAATGAAATAGAATAGAATAGAATAGAATAGAATAGAATAGAATAGAGTTGGAAGGGATCTTGGTGGTCTTCTAGTCCAACCCCCTTCCTAGGCAGGAAACTCTACACCACTTCAGACAAACGGTTATCCAATCTCTTCTTAAAGACTTCCACAACTTCTGGAGGCAAGTCGTTCCACTGATTAATTGTTCTAACTGTCATGAAATGACACCACCATGTTATGAAAATAAATCTTTCATATATTTACCTGAGAAATCACTAAGCATTGCAAGGAGAATCAGAGTCCAGGTCATGGTGGACACCTTAGAAGTGTGTCACTCTCAAATCCAAAGAATATCTAACTAGGATCCATCTGTCTTCTTACAGTACTTGAACTCAGCTGGACTTTAAAAAAAGGAAGTCCATGCAAATCAATTCAAGCTCATTGGCTTTCATTGAACTACCTTACTTTACTTTACTTTACACTTTAATTTACTTTACTTTATTTCACACTTTACTTTACTTTACACTTTACTTTACTTTACTTTAAATTCAAGCTCATTGGCTTTCGTTGATCAACTCTACTCCACTCCACTCTGTTCCGTTCCATTCCATTCTGTTTTATTCTGTTCTATTCTATTCACTCCACTTTTAAACCTGAAATATCAAAACTCTGTTTCTTGCCTCAGAATTTCAAAGCTTCACTATAGGATAGAATTTTGAACAAAGCTCGGGCTGTTTGGTGTAGGGACTCCCGCTTGGGGGTGGGTGGGGTTGGACTAGATGACCTACAGGGTCCCTTCCAACTCTGATTATCTGTTATCTATTATCTGGTGAAAATAACGCTCTCCTGCCCCATGTGTTGACTGAGTTAAGGTCTTCACAACACATGATGTGGGTCAGTTAGAGAATCTATAGAGCAATTAAGGATTGTACAACCACCAGCAAAGACAACGTTTTGCACATTCTTTGGAACAAAAAATGGACAGACAGAAACTATTCTCTCTTCTTTCTTTCTTTCTTTCTTTCTTTCTTTCTTTCTTTCTTTCTTTCTTTCTTTCCTTCCTTCCTTCCTTCCTTCCTTCCTTCCTTCCTTCCTTCCTTCCTTCTTCCTTCCTTCCTTCCTTCCTTCCTTCCTTCCTTCCTTCCTTCCTTCCTTCCTTCCTTCCTTCCTTCCTTCCTTCCTTCCTTCTTCTTCTTTCTTTCTTTCTTTCCTTCCTTCCTTCCTTCCTTCCTTCCTTCCTTCCTTCCTTCCTTCCTTCCTTCCTTCCTTCCTTCTTCTTTCTTTCTTTCTTTCTTTCTTTCTTTCTTTCTTTCTTTCTTTCTTTCTTTCTTTCTTTCTTTCTTTCTTTGATTTTTATACCGCCCCCTCTCCCAAAAAAGGGACTCGGGGCGGTGTACAGCCAGATAGAAACAAGATATAACATTGTACAATTAAAAGCAATTTAAAATGATTAAATTAATGGCCGAGTTATAAAATTATCAAAATGTATAAAAAACAGATAAAAATTTAAAATGCCAAATTTAAAACCCCACAATTATTACTTAAAGGATGCCTCCAAACCTCAGGGTTTTTTGGGGGGGTGGGGGGAGGTGGGGAGATTTTCTGTCTCATTTCTTTTTGACAATGTGGAGCACTTGACACACAGTCAAGGCAGGGATGCGTGAGAGCAGATAACTTTTTTTCCTTCGTTCTCTAGCAGATGTTTTCGTTCCCATCACCCCTTGCGGCTGCACTGCTGTGGGTTTTGAAAACTACTCCCCGCACCATAGTATGTGCTACAGTAATAGGTAGCTTCATCTTCTGGCTGGACCTGAGTGATAGTCAAATAGCACTTGTTGCCAGCTTTGGAGCCAGAAAATCGATCCGGGACTCCTTCCCCTCGTTTGTTATCCCCAAAATATAGGAACCGAATGCCTTGACCCATTTTATCTTGATACCAGCCCACGTTGTGGTTCTCCAAACCACTGCCGAGCGTGCAAAGTAATCGGGCCTCACCTCCATGTGGTACAGACACCTTAAGTGGCTGAGTTAAGACAACTTGGCTGAGGACATCTAAAAAGGGAGACAGAGAGAGGAGAGGGTTCAGCTCAGTCACCCAAGTTGATGAGCAACGTTAATTGAAACAGAACAGAAAGAACATCCTTGTTTAACTGAGGTTGTAGACCAGGGGTCTTCAAACTTGACAGCTTTAAGACTTGTGGACTTCAACTCCCACAATTCCTCCTCCAATCATGTTAGCTCAGGAATTCTGGGAATTGAAATCCACAAGTCTTAAACTTACCAAGTTTGAAGACCCTTTTTGTAGACTATAAACTTTATCTCTTACCTGAGCAGCAATAGAGGAGAAGAAGAATGTTCCAAAGCATGTTGGATGAGTAGAATCAAGATTCTTTGGATGTCTGAGCATGAGTTAGGATTATCACCTCTTGCAAGTGGTTTATGCAAATATTCTGGTTGCTCTTTGGTTTTGAACCTTCCCCTTAAAATATAGCCCTAGCATCCCAGGCTGTATTAATATAGAGGGATAGAATCAAGATCATGCAAGGTGCTAGTACTGCTTTACAAAGCCTTAGTCAGACCATACTTGGAATATTGCACCCAGTTCTGGTCGCCATAATAATAAAATAGATATTATTGAGACTCTGGAAAGAGGGCAGAAAAGAGCTATGAGAATGATTAGGAGGCTAATGAAGAACAGTTGCAGGCATTGAGTATGTCTGGTTTAGTGAAAAGAAGGACTAGGGGAGATATGATTAGCAGTATTCCAATATTTGAGGGGCTCCCACAAAGACAAGAGGTCAACCTATTTTTCAAAGCCCCAAAAGGCAAGATGAGAAGCAATGGATGGAAACTAACCAAGGAGAGAAGCAACCTAGAACTAAGGAGAAATTTCCTAACAGCAAGAACAATTGACTAGTGGAATAGCTTGCCTTCAGAAGTTGTGGATGCTTCATCACTGGAAGCTTTTATGAAGATACTGGATAGTGTTTTATCTGAAATGATATAGGGTCTCTACCCCAAGCAAGGAGTTAGACTAGAAGACCTCCTAGCTGCCTTCCAATTTGATTATTCTATGTTCTCTTTATGCTCCAGGAGACTTACCAAGGAGCTGGACTTCTATGTGTTTTCTTTTTCCGAGTGCGTTCCAAGATAAACTTAAAAGAAAGAGAAGCTTTCCTCAAACTGAAGAATTGAAAGCTGCTGTGTACAGATGTTCCTCATGAAATGAGGCATAAGCCTTCTGGAATTTTTTTTAGAAACGAGTTCTCCAAGAAAACCTCTTTCTTCAGCAGCTCTTCATGGACCACTTTATTTTCATCTTTGTCTACTTATTTTCCTTGTTCTTTTGGACTCCAGTCATATTGAGGGAGCATTTAACTTCTTCATTAGTTTTCTCAGCAACAAGAACATTAAATGTGCAATCACAAATGTGGGAATTGACAGCTTCTGTCCTGATTTTTTGATTTTGATGGTTAACTATTTGAAGCTTCTCAGATCATTTGAAATTGCTTGATTCATAGCCATTCAGATTATGTTTGTATATCTATACCTACATTATTAGTGGCCAAGGATCCATATAGCTTGCTATAGATAAGATTGGTAATGCCAACAAAGTGAGGATTTAAATCTGATGAAGGCTGATTCACCATTAAACAAGATATTTCCTAGCTGGAAATTGAGGTACTATTAAGTGTTGTACCTTATGATTCTTGACTCTTGACGAATATATCTTTTATGTACACAGAGGATGTTTGCACCAAGACAAATTCCTTGTATGTCCAATCACACTTGACCAATAAATCTATTCTATTCTATTCTATTCTATTCTATTCTATTCTATTCTATTCTATTCTATTCTATTCTATTCTGTTCTGTTCTGTTCTGTTCTGTTCTGTTCTGTTCTGTTCTATTCTATTCTATTCTATTCTATTCATGAAAAGGAAAGAATTGGAGTCTCAAAGGTGCTTTTTCAAAAGGCAACTAGACTGTGTTTTTTTTTTCCCTTGAAAAAAACATAGATCTCATCTAGGAGGCTTCTTCAGTTGAAACAATCATGATCTGGATGACTGAGAATTTCCATAGAAAAAATGGGCAATATTTTAAAACCTAAATTGTTGGCATACAAAATAGGAACTCTGTATCTGAATGCAGGCACCTGTTGGGAATTGGCAAAAGATTTTAGTCAGTAGCCCATAAATCTTGATGATGTTGGTGATGAGGAAGATAGCAAAGATAGTATCAATGATGATAGGTGCCTTGGGGTGCAATCCTAAAACATCTGGAGCATCATCTGAATATCATCAACATTGATAAAATAAACCTAGAGAAGGCAATGGCAAACTACTTCTGAAATCTTGCAAAGGAAACTGCAGAGACCTGCCCAGGCAATTGCTAGGAGACAACACTGACTTGAACACACACACACACACACACACACAGAGAGAGAGAGAGAGAGAGATAGTTCAGATATCTGAACTTCAAAGCAAAACAACTGCAGTTCAGTCTAGCAAGTTGTGCAAACCCAACTTGGGTGATCAATTTCCAAAGCAGTGGGTCATTCAAACTTGGGGAATTAGATTGAGAAACCACAACTGGGCTAACACAATTTAGAATAGGGAGCCCCCTGTGCCATTTTGGTTTACAAACTTAGTTTATTCTTAAAACATCCAACATAGATGATAAAGCAAAGCATTGCATATGGGGATGGTTTTCCCACATATGAGTCATACACAAACCAAGGACATAATAAGATTGGAAGATTTTTTAAAATTTAGTTCCGTGGACAAGAGCATTTAGAGAAGTTAAGCTATTAAATTTTGCCCAGGGTAGCAAAATGAACCAAGATCTCCCTCTTGTGTCTAAAGATCAAATAATCACAAAATGTTAGCACAATATTTACAGTATTTTTTTCAATTCTTATTTTACAATGTATTCAGTAACTCAAAGTTGTGACATTCAGTGAGTCTTGGCACTTTTATTCTGAATCATAATAACCATCTCTCAGATGAGAAACTGAGATGTGAACAATCACCTCTGAATTGAAGTCTATGAAATTCAAAAACTAACAATATACCATAAAACCGATATAAATTGTTGGGTATGACAGCAAAGCACAGATTGTCTTGAAGTCTTCAAAAAGATATTCTCCATGGAATTTTGACCGTGGTATTTTGTTTGAACCATCATCTGTCTCTAGTGAAAGAACTCTACTTCCAAGTAAATAAACATAGAATTGGATGCTTGGCATTTTAGAAAATGTCCCTTCATTCCAAAAGTTTCAGGGTTACCAATTCTTTTTTTTTTAATTATAATATATTTTATTAAGTTTTCAATATTTTAAAAACATAAAACAAAACTTTATACATTGTTATCAACATCAAGACATCTTTTGCATCTCCTTACATTTTTCAGTATATGTATTTAATTATTCTTTTACCATTACATCTTGATATAAATCAATATCTTTTATCCTTACAATCTTCTTCATGGTATATTTACATATTCCCTCATTCTTTTCCTAATTGCCATTTAATTTTTTTAAAATAAACCACTCATCCCAGGCATCCCAGGCTCTATAGTAAATTCAATCTTCTCTGTCTTTTATTTTCATCGTTAGCTTGTCCATCTCTATACAATCTATTTTTTTTTTATAACCATGCCTTCTGGTGGAACCTTTTTTTCTTTCCAAAGTTGTGCGTACGAAATCCTTGCAGCTGTTAATATGTGTCACATGATATATCTATCTGTTTTATTGCATTTTTGTGTTATTATACCTAATAAAAAAGTTTCCGGATTAAGTCCAATTTTCTGATTTGTGATTTCTTCTACCCATTGTCTAAATATTGGAATACGATCATACGTACAGGGTTACCAATTCTTAATGGAGAATTAAAAACATCTTATATTTTGTAAACATCTCTTTTCTTCTTAAAGTTGAGAACAGCTTCAACTTCACTTCCTCACTTGACTTGCATCGTTGTGAGCTTATTCAAAACCGTAGCTTCCACCACAGTAATATGTAGCTTCATCTTCTGGTTGGACGTTGGTGATGGTTAAATAATATGTGTTGTCTGATTTGAAGCCAGAGAAACGATTGGGGATCCCGTGACCTCTGGTGTAACTGGAAGTCAACACAAGTCGTGGTGCCTGTCCTGCTTTCTGTTGGTACCACGAGACCGCATAGTCTTCATAACCAATCATCAGGTAGCAAGCAAGTCTTATGTTGTTCCCAAGAGCTGCAGATTGGGAAGCGGGTTGAATCAATCCAACCTGAGAAACAACACCTGGGGTATACAAATTTTAAGTGGTATATTAATGATAAGCAAGCAAGCAGATAGTTTGACAGCTCACAAGTTGACATACGAATAGAATAGAGCTGGAAGGGACCTTGGAGGTCTTCTAGTCCAGCCCCCTGCTCAAGCAGGAGAACTTATACCATTTCAGATAAGTCTAGTTTCTTCTTAAAAACTTCCAGTGATGGAGTGCCCATGATTTCTGAAGGTAAACTCTTCCACTGGTTAATAGTCCTCACTATTAGGAAGTTTCTCCTTGATTCCAGATTGCTTCTATCTTTGATTAGTTTCCAACCATTGTTTCTTGTCCTGCTCTCTTGAGGCAGAGAATAATTTGGAGAATAATTTGACCTGCTCTTCTCTGTGGGATCTTTTGAGAAACAACCACAAAACCCAACCCTGATTCCTGAATAGGATCCACAACCCTCTAATCAAGGACCTACCTAAGAGAAAACCACACTTCTACCAACAAGAGCAGGGCCAATACTGTATATAAACAGGGAGCAAACCCCACACTTACTAGCACTGAAGCTGTTACCTAGTTGGGTAATGAAATGCCTGCAAGCAAATAACCAAGCTCAGAGAATACCAAGGACTCCACAATCTAGTGTTAAATTCAAAATAAATATACCACAGATGATTTCCCTCCATCCTATATATCTAGGACTTACCTGTCCAGTAATTGAGAAATAGAAGGGAAAGCAAAATCTGTTCCATGATCCTTTCTCAGCAAGGAAGGCAGCTTTTATTTTTTTGAAAAAGACACCAATATGGAAGTTCTCCTTTCTTAAATTATACCCAGAGTTACAAAATAGCACTTTTATGCAAATCTATCTTGTGCTCATAAGGTCTCAGGGGGATATCACTACAAAAACAAAGACCAAGCATGCACGATTGTGGTAGGAGTAATTCTGGCTATATATACCCACATGTCTTCAAGTGAGTCTTGACTCCTGGTGACTTCCTTGATTTGCCCTTGCTGGTTTCTTGGCAACATTTTCAGAAATGGTTTGTCCTTGGCTGAGAGGGAAGTCACCTGAACTCTTACCAAAGGCAAGACTTCAGCTCATAACTTCTCAGTTTCTAGCCTGATATCTTAATTTAGGATTCTCTGAAGTATGCATATTGACATTCAAGGATCAATGGGACTGTCCATTGCTGTAATTGTTATTCTTAGTAGTAAGGTAAAGCTTTCCACCATCCAGCAGTATCTGTTTCTAGGTGGCGCTGCTCATCTTTGTTTCTTAGCCAAGGGAGCCAACATTGTCCGAAGATACTTCTGTGGTCATGTAGCTGGCATGACTATATGCCGAGGTGCACAGAACTCTGTTATCTTCCCACCAAAGTGGTACCTATTTATCTACTCGCATTTGCATGCTTTAGAACCACAGGAGCTGGAGCAAAGGACCCTGTGGCTTATGGCCATTTTTCACAGTTACAACCTTTGCAGGATCCTCGTGATCATGTGATCAATATTCAGAGTCTTCTCAGCTGGTTCATATTTTGTGACTGCTGCTGTGTCCCAAGGCCCTGCGATTTTGCTTTGCAACCTTCTGACAAGCCAAGTCAATTGGGAAGCCCAATTTGGTCACTCACTCATCAACTGCAGTGATTCATTTAACGGCGATGGCAAGGAAGGTTGTAAAATGGGGCAAAACGCACTTAGCAAATGTTCCACTTAACAACAGAAATTTTGGACTCAGTTGTGGCCGTAAGTCAAGGGCTGTTTGTACTAACTGTTTGAAGGATGAAGGAATTGAATAGTACTAATAATAACGGGTTGACCTGAGGGGTCCTTGGTGCTGTCTGAGCTTTTCTTGTTTTCTTGAAGACGTTTCATTACCCTAACTAGGTAACATCATCAGTGTTAAAGGGAGTGGGGTGAGAAGAAGGGGAGGAAGGAGGAGGAGGAGGAGGAAGAAGACTGTGGGGTCCTTGGTGCTCGCTGAGCGTCATTGTTTCCTTGCAGATGTTTTATGTCCCAAGTAGGTAATGTCCATCATGTCTTCTGACTACTAGTTGGTGGAATAGTTTACGGGGCTCCCTAAGTAAATAAGCAAACAATAACCTCTGTCTTCCTTCAATGACAGTGATCCAAAATGAATGAATGAAAGTAACTGTGCTTCAGAGTTTGGGTCTAGCTTCCCCATTGCACTGTCCCAGTATGGAACATCCAACTATAGCTGTACCACATATCACAATAGTAATCCACTTCGTCTTATGCCTGGCTGCTGGTGATGGTTAAATAACTAATGTTGCCAGAGATAGAAGCCGTGTATCAATCTGGGATCCAATCTCCTTTGCTCCCAACCGGAGTAAAGTTCAAAATGGGGGCTCTGTCCAACCTTTTGTTGATATCAGTAAATAATATTTAGGTTGTCGCTGAAGGTACAGGAGAGTTTAACCATGTCCCCTGGAGGCACTGACATATATGGAGGTTGGGTCAAAGTTGGTTGAGATTGATGCCTGTCGAAGAAGCAAAAAATAGACCATCAATTATTTCCCCTGCTTTTATAACACCAATGTAGTATCGTGAGTCGCGGTGGTGTAGTAGTTAGAGTACAGTATTGCTGGCTACTTCTGCTGACTGCCGGCTGTCTGCAATTTGGCCATTCAAATCTCACCAGGTTGACTCAGCCTTCCATTCTTCCGAGGTGGGTAAAATGAGGACCCAGATTTTTGAGGGCAAAGAGGCTGACTCTGTAAAACCGCTTAGAGAGTGCTGTAAAACATGGTAAAGCGGTATATAAATCTAAGCGCTATTGCCATTCATTTGTCATGGAGGTTGACTCATGGGGCCAGGCATAGACCTAATCTGACCAATAACTGAGGAATGTTAAGAAAAGCAGGGGCCAAACCATGATGCCTTTCTAAAAGAGTTGGCCTTCTCAGCTCAAACTGATGGCTGAGTAGGGTCCTTCTCTCCTTCCTTTAATATTCTGGGGGTTTAGAAGAGCTTCATCATGCAAATTTGTCTTGTGCCATTCGCTATTTTAAGACTTTCAAAGTACACATTCTTTGCAAACCATGGGGGAACAAAGGAAGATTTGCATGAAGTCAATATTGTTTTGGTTAAAGTCAAGCAACAGCAATATAAGGAAATGTGGTTTCTTAGCTGGAAACGGTCAACTATGACTGATAGCAACTTTTGAGAGCTTTGGGGGTGAGTCTGTCTTTCAATTTGGAGACAGACCGTGGAATGATACAACTGGGATGGTATACGGCTCCGGGCTTGAGGAGGGGGATGGACTAGAAGACCTTCAAGGTCCCTTCCAGCCCTACAACCCTATGATTCTTTCACATTAGCATGGTAGTAAGCAGTTCTTGAAGAAGAACTAAGATCTCCAGTCTCAAAGCACCAATTAGTTTTAACATTACTGCCAATTCTGTGTACTAGAATAAAAGTACATGTGGGTATCACGTTAAAAATAGAAATGAACATAGACTGTGCCTTAGGGGAGAATTTGCAATTTAAATGGAAAATTTTGATACCGTTTAAGATGGCTGATCTCCAGACTTTGCTTAGCTGCTTTGAACATTAGAGGAAGGCCCTGTAGGAACATCTCCGTTGATTTTTGCCTTTATTACAAAAAGTCAAAAATGGAGAATGGAAGGATTGATATTCCTTGCAGTCATCTGGTCCTTAGCACTCTCAGTGAATCTCTCTGCTAACAACCAGAAGATTGCAAGGAATATCAGTCCTTCTATTCTGCACCATTCAGCAAAAGCTGAAGAAGCTTCCTGGATGAGAAATGAAATGTCTTCAAGGAAAAAATCAAAGAAAGTCCACTTGCCTCTTGAAAAAGCACCGTTTGGGTTTGTTTGCAGGTGAGAAACAGCAAGTGTTTATTGTAACCAGTAAACTTTTGCTGTTGTGTCCAATTCACTGAGTCTCCCTGTATTCCAAAGAACTGGTTGTGCTTCAGTGTTTGGTTGAGAGGGATTTCAAAATGGCTGTTGACCAGGGCTGTGAGCAACTGTCAGCTGAACCTGGGAATATGTGCAACAGCACCTTGGTTGATTTGTTTCCTTATTTAAACAAGTCTCATTCGTGCATCAAATCACACTCTCTAAGGACTTCGATGTTCTTCTGCTGTGCAGGACGAGAGGAGGTTTTTGTCTTAGTTCCTCATCAGATTGTACCACCGTGCTATGAGCTAGCACTGCTATGCCACATTAAACAGTAATAATCAGCCTCGTCTTCAGCCTTGGTTCCAGTGATGGTTAAAGAGCCAGTGGATCCTGAGATAGAAGCCGTGAACCGATCTGGGATCCCGTCACCCCTGTTTCCACCAGAATAGTGTACATAGCGAGGAACCTGACCAGACTTCTGTTGGTACCAGAAAATAGTATTCACAGTTCCAGTAACGGTGCAGGATATTTGTACCCTTTGTCTCTGGGAGACCGACATGGAGGTTGACTGGGTCCACGGTGTCTGTGAATTGACTCCTTGGAGAAGAGAAAGCAACAGATATTTGACTCATTTTCTAGACTTTCAGAAGGCCACCAAAATATAGCAGGAAGCAACCTTGGTGCTCTCTGAGCTTTAATGGCTTTCTTGCAGACTGTTCATTACCCATACTAGGTAACATCATCAGGGCTAGCGGGGAGTGGGGTTTTCTCTGCAACTGATGATGTTACCTAGTATGGGTAATGAAGCATTTTCAAGAAAACAACCAAGCTCGGAGCCTCAAGGACCCCCCAAATTCAACCCCTGAGCTGCAAAGATTCTCACTGAAAATATAGCCTGCAAAAGAAGTGTTGTCTTGGGTGCTGTAGATCTTTTGCTTTCATGGAGGAGAAAAAAGATCATGATGATTAGATTTTCTGTTCTCTAAAATACTACAGCTGCACCACGTTTCTGCCACCAATGCTCAGTGTGCATGCCTGCTTACCTGAGTAGTAATTTAGGAAGGCAAAGAGAAATATTGACCAGATCATGGTAGGTTATCAATGGATTTAGACAGATGAAAAGAAAATGATGTGCATTGAGGTGGGATCTTTCTCCTCCTGCTCTCTTAAATCTTCTCAGAATGCATCCATGACATCCATGCAAATATTTTGGTTTTTTAAAACTTTGCTAGCCATGCATGACTCCCTCCTAGCAGAAACGAATGACCAGACAAGAAATTTGCATAAACAAAATTCATATAACTATTAAAAGACAAAAGTCTGGTCCATGGCACAAAACAGAACTAGGAGTGCCCAAATCAGAAAGATCCACTCAGTAGAGAAATGCAAGTTCAACTGTGTTTCCTAACACGAGGATCTAAGCATTCAAAAAAAATAATAATTCACATTTCTGAGTGTTTTAACTATCAGGCATGACTTGCTGCTTTAAATGAAAAAGTTGATTGATAGGAAACAACCCACCTTGCATAAATCAAAAAAGAGAACGTAGGGGATTTAAAATGCCATAATTACATTGCTGAAGTGAAGGTAAATGTGTCCCACATAAGAATATATTATTATAAGAATAAAATAATGGGATTATTTCCAAATACAAAGCCAATATAAAAAGAACGTAAAGGATCACGGAATACACCTGAAACCACAACAATTAGACAAAATTTTATTAGGCTCAGATAAAAACAATATTACCAAAATTTACAAATATTTCTTGGAAGTAGAATTAGAAGAAGTAGTGAAAGGATGTATGATCACATAGAGTCAAAATATTGATCACAACATAAATTTTTCAGATTGGGAGACTGTATGGAATAGAAATCACAAATTAACAAAATCAGCAGCATACAAAGAAAATGCATATAAAATGTTCTATAGGTGGCACTTACCCCCTTTGAGATTAGCGAAAATGTACTCTAAAATGAGTCCTATATGTTGGAAATGCAAAAAAAAAAAAAAAGAGGGAACATATTATCATATGTGGTGGTCTTGCCCAGAGGCTCAAAAATATTGGCTTGAAATCAAAAATTGGCTACAAGGAAATCACCAATAAACCGTTCCTATTGGGGATTTTCAAAAAAAAATACATAAAGAACACAAAATACTTATTATTACACATATTGACTGCTGCCAGGATTACCTTTGCCCAATATGGAAACAGCCATATATACCCATAGAGAACCTGGTTATACAAAAAGTTATGAATTGTGCTGAAATGGATAAATTAACGCTGAGTTTAAAAGATAAAGAAGCTTCAATATTTTATAAGGTGTGGGAACAATGGTATAGCTGGATAGATCGGGGATAGATTAAGGATAGGTAATTATGAAATATAAGCAATAGATAGAATAAGAATGTAATTATGCATAAATTAATACCTGTAAATATTGCACAAATTATTGTCATACGATAAGCACCACAAATAGCTGTTATTGAGTGATATATTTTTTTTGTTTTTAATGTAATAAAAATTCAATAAAGTTTATTTTTTTAAAAAAGAATACAATATTGCCTGATAACATTCTGCCACCATCGGCTTCCCACCGACCGGTACGCTCCCATAGAGTGGGCCTCCTCGGGGTGCCGCCGGCTGGACGGCTGGCGACCCCGAGGGCGCGGGCCTTCTCATTGGGAGCACCCCCTCTCTGGAATGAATTACCCCCGGAGGTAAGGGCCGCCCCCGATCTCATGGCCTTCCGTCGGTTGCTCAAAACGCATTTATTTCGGCAGGCCGGACTGGCCTAGGGGTTTTTAAATTTTAATCGGGTTTTAATCTTTTTAATACTTGTTTATATTTTATTAGAGCCATATTATATTTCAGTTTTTAAATTTTAATATTTTATGTTGTCTCATATTTTGTACCTTGTTATATGTGTTTTTATTGGCTGTTCACCGCCCCGAGTCCCTTCGGGGAGAGGGGGCGGTATATAAATCAAATAAATAATAATAATAATAATAATAATAATAATAATAATAATAATAATAATAACATTCTCCAAATTCTTGTCCTTTGTATTTGTATTTTTAATAAATGCTTGTTGGGGAAGGACAATATCCTTTGCTTCTAACATCTTCTTTATTAATCAACATTAGAGAAGGACAAGGGAGATAGGATAGCAGTCTTTCAATATTTGAGGGGCTGCCACAGAGAGGAGGAAGGGGTCAAGCTATTTTCCAAGGCACCCAAGGCTGGACAAGGAATAATGGATGGAAACTGATCAAGGAGAGGTTTTCTGACAGGGCAAACCATCAACCCATGGAACAGAAGTTGCCTTCAGAAGTGTTGGTAGCTTCATCACTGGAGGTTTTCAAGAAGAGACTGGACTGCCATCTTTCAATGGTGTAGGGTCTCCTGCTTGGGTGGGTGGGTGGGTTTTGAACTGGATGACCTACATGGTTCCTTCCAACTCTTTTAATCTAATCTAATTACCCTAAAGTTCTTAATTTAAAGTAAGGTAAAGTATATAAGGAGGATGGAGGACAGTGAAGAGAAAAAGTTGTTTCCTTGGACCAAGATGGATGTGAAAAGGGGTCAGGAAAGAAGGGAAAGGAAAGAGAAAGTGGTCTCTAGTTGTGATGCAAGCTACCCAAGACAACCAGCTGCTAACTTGCCAGATGTGATTATGATGGGAAGGAAAATCCATCAGTAGGATTTCTGCAAACAGATGCAACGTTATTTTTGGAAGGAGGAGAAATTATTCTATAGTGTAGTGAAGAGCTGGAGAAGGTCTTGGACGTGAGGGTAGCACCATTTCATGGTCTTCATCCTTGCTTTGCAGCACTCTGGAGATTGTTCGTGTTAAAGGTGGGCCAAACACAAGCATATGATTCTCAAGGTCCATGCCAAGTTGTGTGTTCTTCAGGGTAATTCTTTGGTCACTTCCAGGGCCCCTCTGTCCAGCGCCAGAGAAATCAGAAGATCCAGGCAGTTCAAATAGGTAAACAGATTTATTGCAAACTTGAGCTCTCTACAAGAATCTGAACTACTAATGGTCAAAGCAATTTGATGGTAGATAAGGAATTCACAGTGGGCTGGATTTAGTTCTCTGGTGGGAACGAAGGAACTCATAACTGAGTTCATCCCTTGGACTCAACCTGGACATCTCCCACATCACCAGCTTCATTGGCTCGTTGGTCATTTGCTACCAACTCAACCCTCCCCTTGTAGACTTACATTGACATTTTGATTTATTCACAAAGACAAAGCATTTCCTTAAGACCATGCAAAGGTCAACCATTGCCCACCCCAATCCTTGAATTTCAGAAATGACACCGTCTCAAGGTATGCATGTAAAAAAACAGCTTTATTCAAACACAGAAACCTAACATTGGGTGGGTGCAAACAGCTTTTGGTCTTTACCCCCACCAGCCGCTATTATAGAAGTTTCTGACAATTCCAAATATTCTGAGCTTTTTAAAATATATTGAAAGAAAAAGGTTATTTTCCAACATTCGTATGGCTTTCTAAATTCAGAGCAAATAACTTCAAGCAGCTTGAACCACCCTAGATGAACAGTCAAGTTTTCTTGTATTCAATCCTTTCTACTTTCACCTCATCCCCGACGAGTTGATACACATAAGTAACAACAACAGAGGACTGAACATCCATCAGAACAAAGGAAGGAATTATATCCCTGGAAAGAAGAAATGTTTGGAGTTGAAATAGGAAGTAATTTCTTCAAATTTTGCTGTATTGATTCATTTTAAAAAAGCAGTCTTAATACAATCAGGTCTGAATTTCTATCACACACATTATGCTAAACTATGACATAGTATACTGTTTCAGGATTCATTCCTGGCTAAAAAAGTGCATTTGTTCAGGATTTATTTATTTAGGTAGGGCACTTACATGCAACAATTGATTTACAAATTTCGTTTAAATAAAGCATTAGCAAATATATACATAGAAGGTATGTGGAGAATACAATATAGGAGATAAAAGAATTAAGATGAAACCATAATAAAATCACCATCATATGGAGTTATAGAATTGCATATGGAATAAATGTTATAATTTAATATCTAAGGAAGCTGACCATATAACAGCTTCTAAGGTGGCTGTGATTAGATCTTCCAAGGATTTATTGAAATCTTCTATGATATATAATTAATCTTAATTTTTTCCCTCAATTGCAACCGCCTAGTTAAAACGAAATGGAACAAATGTTGGCAGAAAAGACTATTAGATTTAGTGGAAGTGAACATGCTTTGTGTTTAACCCGTGAACACAATGATGGCAGAATTAAATCATCCTACGGTTTAAAGAACAATTTCCCAATCTGATCGTTTACAGGTTCCCATGGTAGTTATTTAGAAGATGGACAATTTCCACATATTCTTCCTTTGCTCTATTTTAGAAAACAAAATGTAATTTTCACTCACGGTTTCCAAGAAGAGATTGGATGTCCATTTGTCTGGAATTTGTACAGGGGCTCCTGCTTGATTAAGGTGTTAGATGAGAAGACTTCCAAGATCCCTTCCAACTCTGTTATTCTATGTTCTATTTCACCTTACTTGGGTCTTCTCCATTTAATGGCCATGCCTGATCATCCACCCAACAACCAGCAATGAAAAGAGATGCTCTCCACCCCAACCCCAAAAACCACCCCTTGGAATGTGTACTTCTCACCTTTCCAGAGCACTGTAGGCCCCTGTGGCTGAACCAGGATTGATGTAGAACTTCTTCTCATGTTCTACCGCCTCAAACTTATGAGTGTGTCCAGATATTAAGATGTCCACGTCCAGCTGCCTCTGCAGGATTGCCAAGCTGGCCAAATCCCCCCAGGGCATAATTTGATGCCCGTGGATCAGACCAATTCTGAACTGTCCAACAGTGACAATTTTCTGCTGGGGGTAATTCATGCCCTGCAAAGAACCATGTCAATTATTAGCCAATACAGAACTCAGTAAAGATAATCCTTGAGAACTCCTCGGTGCTTGCTGGTTTCCTTGCAGATATTTCAATTCCCAAACTAGGTAGCATCATCAGGACTAGAAAACAAGCAAGTTGAGAGAGCACAAGGATCACACAGTCCTTCTCCTCTCCCCCGCAAACCCCATCCCTTTCTAACACTGATGGTATTACCTAGTTTGGATAATGAAATGTCTGCAAGAAAGCAACTAAGTTTCAGAGAGCATCAAGGACTCCTCATGTCAACCCTGAGCTACAATTTTTTTGGTCTTTTAATGACCCCATAATCCCTTAAAATGGGGGGGAGTCAGGGCAACTGAATGGAGCTGAGTGTTTACTGGCCGGATGCCCTTCCTGTCACCAATGCAGAGTTCCCAACTATTTATTCACTGTGCCCAGAAAGAGAAATATCTGCTGCTAGCTAGGATCCAACTCACAGCCTTCTGATTGTGAGGTGAGAGCTCCACCTCTAAGCCACCGTACCACTCAAACCCTCTCAATTGCAGTCATAAGTTGAGGACTATCTGTAGTGCCTAAGATCAGTACAGGGCTTATACTGAAATGCAGGCTGAGCAATTTTATCTGAGCCTTTGTTTTTAAGTCAACTGTGGTGGCTTGTAAGCCAAAGTGTATGTTTTAGCTGATTGTGTGAATGCATCCATTATCATTTTTCAGTGTGCTTTTATGAAGACAATGTTTGTGACTCAAGCCATCATTTATAACCTAGTTCTTAAGAATGCTTCAAAAATATAATAGCTTGCTATTGTGCTATTTCTATTACGTAGTGTAAGTTCATCCACTGTTGTTCAACACTGTAGATCAGGGGTCTTCAAACTTGACACCTGTAAGATTTGTGGACTTCAACTCCCAGAATTCTTCCTCCAGTCATGTTAACTCAGGAATTCTAGGAGTTGATGTCAACAAGTCTTAAACTTGCTGAGTTTGAAGACCCTTGTTGTAGATGAACCCAAAAAATGATGCTTTGCTGAATAAAACACAGATAGGACAAACCATGGTTTAGGTTAGGAACATAGACTTTGGTAATGAGAGCTATGTATGGCTCTCAAAAAGTGGCACACATCAAACTCTTTTCAAGTTTCCCAAGGGAATTCTAATTTTAAGGCAGAAATGGAAAGTTCGGCTAATCATCTAATAAAAGCTGCCATTAGTTTGAATTTACAGCTAATGGAATCAAGTTTGTCAACCTAAATCCATTTCCTCTTGGGAACAGTAGTTTTTTTTTTAGCTCAAAAGACTAATGCTAAAGTAGGTTTAAGTCTGAGGAACATTAAAGCATTGGTAACCACCACAATAACAGTAGAACCTCCATGAACATGGAAAAAAATGATGCTCTTGAACTTTCAATGGGAGGAATGGATGGGCTTCAATTGCCCAAACCAGAATCGGCCACGTTCTCCAATCTCCTACCTCATCAAAGTCCCCTCTAACGATGTGGACATCTCCGGCCAGCGTCCTCAAATAATCATAGCTCTCCTTGGTGCAAAGATTCCCAGTGCAAAGGATATGTTGGATCTTGCCTGGAACTAGCAACTTTTTAAACTTGGTTGGAAGGTTGCTACATCGGTGTGGGATGTGAAAGTCACCTATCACTAATACCAGCTGAAGGGGGAAAGAGGAAAAGTAACAATCAATGCCTGGAACACTCTACCCAAATCCATTGTTACCGCTTCAATCCATCGCAGCTTCAACCTCAAACTGTCTACTGTGGACCTCATACCATTCCTAAGAAGTCCTTAAATGGGGTGTGCATAAGCGCACTAGCGTGCCTACTGTCCCTGTCTTACTGTCCCCATTTATCTGTATTTACTCCCTTTGTTCTTGTTTATACTTATACTTGTTATCTTGTCCATGATTTCACAAATAAATGGAATTGAATAGAGAGTCCACTGCAATATTCAGTAATCATTGGTTCAATTCGTTCCAAATGTAATACACTTCCAAATTTGTTTTGTCACTGAGGAGGACAAGAGAAACTGAGAACATGTTTAAAAAGTTGTGTTATAGCAACACGGAGATATTGTTGGTTGTTAGAGGAGAATAAAGAAGATTCAACATTTTTTTAAAAAATAGATAATGCAGGAGAACATTCAAAGAAATGCTCCTTCTAACCTGCCATCAATCACAAGCATTTTTTTAAAATCATCCAATCATTTCTAAACATTAACCAAACTGATTAGTTTAGCAGCTTCAGACATTCCACAGTTTAAAAGTTAAGTGCATTGTTAAAAATTGTTCTCCTGTTTTGGACAATTAGCCAAGTGGTAAGTGGTGAAGATAAAGGGAACTATCTAATTATTCACGCCAATGAGTCATTCTTTTAAAACTACCAAAAAGTTTTGGAAAACCCAGAGATTTGAAAACAAAATTGATTCCTTCCTCTTTAGCTTTTAACCCAGAATAATTTTGAAGTTCAGAATTTTAAGAGGGTAGAATATTGCAACAAATGCTATTGCTTTGTGTGTTGCCTCAAGAGACAAACCTCAAATATTATTCAGCTGAATATTGCAGTGGACTCTCTATTCAATTCCATTTATTTGTCAAACCATGGACAAGATAACAAGTATAAGTATAAACATAATGACAAGACTCATTTTCAGCATTAACTGGATTTTTGTTGTTGTTACAAATCCACATTTGATTTAACGCACAGTCCTGATTCACAATTGCTCTGTCAAGATAAACTTGGGTGTCACCTACTCTGAAACATACGACTTAAGAATAAAAGCCTCTGAAATCTTGAGTGCCCAATCTTGAGAGCACAAAAGGAACTGATACAATCTTAGCTCCATTTAAGGGGAGCTACATTCTCTGTAACTACCATACAAGAAGATTTTACATGTTTCTGACTTGGAAATCTTGCTGTATAATCTTCACAGTTGTGCACCAGTATCTGTTCAAAAAAACCTAGTCCCCAACACACAAACCATTGTAACTCAAATGCATTTAAGCCAGAGGTGGTCTTCAGCAGGTTCTGACCAGTTCTGAAGAACCAATAGTGGAAATTTTGAGTAGTTCAGAGAACTGGCAAACATCACCTCTGACTGCAGATTTTACAGTATCCTTCCCCTGCGACGCCCACCAAGCCACATCCACAGAACCAGTAGTAAAAAAATTGAATCCCACCACTGACCTAAATTTATCCAAAGAACACATCTTCAACTACAAGTATATAGCCCAACAGACAGAGTTGGAAATAAGATTTCAGGACTGTTATACAATAGTCCTAACGTTACCTTTTCAAGTAAAGAAACACCCAATAGGTAGATAGCTGAATCCCACTGCTATCTATCTACCTGTTAATTTCTGCTCTGTAGGTTCAGAAATGCCTTTGGTCTCTAAATATGTTTAAAAACTCCAACATGTATACATGAGAGAACCAACCTAGAACTAAGGAGAAAATTCCAGACAGTTGGAACAATTAACCAGTGGAACAACTTGCCTCCAGTTATTGTGGATGCTCCAACACTGGAGATTTGTAAGAAGGGATTAGACAACCACTTGTCCAAAATGGTATAGTGTTACCTGCCTAAGCAGGAAGTTAGTCTAGAAGACCTCCAAGGTTTCTTCCAACTCTGTGATTCTGTTAACAGGGCACCACTCCCACCACTCTTTCATCCGAAGTGAAGATTTAAAACTCTCCCTAGAATCTCAACTCAAGCAGACTTGCTTCCAGATGGAAAAGAGGCCACTCTAAATCAAGGGGGAACCCAAAAATATCTTTCTCCTCTACTCACCATCCTGCTGAATCTCTGACTCTGCTCTGGATTAGCAAGTTGCAAAACAAACACACTAAAAAAAGCAGGAATACAGGTTGCCAAAGGTCAGCTATTACCCTTTGATTGCACTACTAAGAGAATGCAAAACTGCAGCCACTCCCCTTAAGGGCTTTTTATATTTGTGTTAGACCCCAATCCTGAAAGCTCTTACTTGCAAAGGCTTTCTTTTAAAGCAACAGTCTGCTCCGAATTCCAAAATCTGCTGTACAGGTAAGTCCATGACTTACAAGGGTTCATTTAGTAACCATTCAAAGTTACATTTTTTTCCACACTCACAACTGTTGCAGCCTTCCCATGGTCAGTTGATCAACATTTGGGTGCTTAGCAGTCGTGGCAAGAAAGGTTCAAAAATGGAGCAAAACTCACTTAACATCTGTCTTGCTTAGAAACAGAGATGTGGAGCTCAATTATGGGTCGTAAGTCAAGGATTACCTGTATTGGAGTTGAGTTTTGTTTCTGCTCAGTTGATGACCCTGGAAGTGAAGGAATGGGTCCTTTTATTGTAGGGTATCCTGAATTTCTTGTGAGGTTCATAGGAACAATTATAACAAGTGTGAGGAGGAGAGAGTGGTACCCCCTAAATCTCCCTTACTCTGAGATATCCTCTGGAACGTGACATGATTTGCTTTTAAGGAGGGGAATTTATTTGTTTGCCTGTTTGTCAAACATATACAAGATAACAAGTATGAACATAAAAAAGAACAAAGGGAGTAAATACAGATAAATGGGGAGAGTAAGATAGGGACATTTGGCACGCTGGTGCGCTTATGCACGCCCCCTTTAAGGATCTCTTAGGAATGGGGTGAGGTCCACGGTAGACCGTTTGAGGTTGAAGCTGTGAGGGTTCGAGGCTGTGACAATGGGGTAGGGCATTCCAGGCATTGATCACTCTGTGGCTGAAGTCGTATTTTCTGCAATCGAGTTTGGAGCGGTTTACCTTGAGTTTGAATCGGTTGTTTGCCCATGTATTGTTGTGATTGAGGTTGTTGACAGGCAAGATGTTATAGCAGACAATTTTGTGAACTATGCTTAGATCGGACCACAGGCAATGCAGTCCCAGATTGTCCAGGCCCGATATTTCAAGCCTGGAGATGTAGGGAATTCTATGGTGAGTTGAGGAAAGGAGAACTTTTCTCGAGAAATACCCCTGAACCCGCTCAATTGATCTCTTTATAAATCTCCCCCTGCCTCAGATGTCTCAATGTTTGTCTCAAGATTGCACAGCTCCGAATACTTTGAATCAGCCCAAAAACTAGCAAGATAACATTCTTTCCTTCACCACTTCAAGGACAAAAGAGAAGTGTGGCCTTCCTCTCGTGGCCAAGGATGCAGGGATCTTATAAATCAATGACTTCCTCTTTCCTGGTGCTTCTATTTAAGCTGCCAAGGAAGTGTTTTTGTTTCACTTCCCCTTGAGACGGCATCGCTGTGGGCAGCCAGTTGCTGTCATAAGATGAGCAATAATAATCTGCCAGATCTTCTGCTTGGACATTGTTGATGGTTAAGGTGGCAGAAGACCCGCCTGTAAATCCTGAGAATCGCTCTGAAATCCCAGGGGGTCTCTTGTTATGCTGATAGATCAACAGCTTGGGCAAACCGTTAGGTTTCTGTTGGTACCAGGAGACGTGGTACTTGTTGATGCTTGCAGTGTTCCTTGTACAGCTGATCACAGCTTTGCCTCCAAGGGCTACCGACAGGGAGGCTGGCTGAGTTAGTGTAAACTGGCCCCAGGATCCTAAAATAGAATATAAAATGGAATGTAGTAGAGTGTAGAGTAGAGTAAAGTATAGAGGAGAGGAGAATGTAGAGAGTAGAGTGTAGAGAGCAGAGTGTAGGATAGGGTGTAGAGGAGGACAGTGTAGAAAATAGAGTGTAGAACAGGGTGTAGAGGTGAGGAGGTGTAGAGGAGAGTGTAGAGGAGAGGAGAGTGTAGAGAGTAGAGTATAGAACAGGATGTAGAGCAGAGTGTAGAGCACGGTGTAGAGCAGAGTAGAGTAGAGAGTAGAGTAGAGCAGAACAGAATGGAATGGAATAAGAGGGCAGAGAAGAATCAAGACCAATAAAACTTTTGATCAATCAAAGCTGGATTGCCTTCGCATTGCAGAAGAACTGTTTATTTAAGAATGCCCCAAATGTTTTAAGTTTTCTTTTACCTGCATAGTAAGAAAAAATCAACACTAGGACAGAGGTTTGTACCATGGTCAAGAAAAAAAAGATATTTCTTGCAATAAAGCTCTTTCTCTCTCCCTCCCCCTCCCTCCCTCTCTCTCTCTCTTGCACCTCTTCTTAAAGTCCTGAAAGGAGAGAATATACATACATGCAAATGAGATGCCTTCTTTAATGATTGCATGGCAATTCGTGTCCCTTTAGATTATAAAGAGAAGAGCATGCTAAAGAAGCATCTTGTAGGAACAGTCTCAAATTGTGTTTCTTGATGGGGCCCAGATAAAATCTACATTTAATTTATTTTATTTAACTTTCATGCTACATTAAACCTATGTAGTATGGATAGTGCCCAAATAGATATTGATTAATTTGCTCTTTATTGTTGTTAGGTTCCAATCAAGTCATAACTGATTCCTGGTGACCCCATGGATAAAACCTCTCTAAGAGATGTCCATCTTCTAGTGAACTACACAATTCTTACAGGTACATTCTTGTATCTTCCTGGACCAGTCTTGGTATACTATTAGCCTCTTATTCTTATTCTGTTCATTTTGTCTCAATTGAAGAAACCAAAACACACCATCTGATTCTGCTAGTAACTAGGTGTACTAGGAGTAAAATTGCCAATGGAGCTCAGATTTCCAATTGATTAGATTCTGACCTCCAATGAACAGCCATTAACTCAATTTAGAGATGTCTGCTCTGAAATAGCAATTAAAATTACATCCTGTTGTCTACTTTATACAGAGAATGTCCATGTTTTATGTCTTCATTCTGTTATTTCTGAATTATGGATACCGCATGTTTGATGTTTGTAGCATACAAGTCGAATAGACAACTCATGTTTGATGTTTGTAACATACAAGTGTTTGTCTGGGTTTTTTCCCCACCTGGGGTAGAATCATAGAGCTGGAAGGGAGTTTGGAGGTCTTCTAGTCCAACTCCAATTTGTCCAGGAAGGACTAAGGCTGAAGATCTTATTCCATGATGGCCAAATGATTGTCCACTCTTTTTTTGAAGTCCTCCAGGAATGGAGCACCCACAACTCCAAGAAGCAAAGTGTTCATGAAAGGGATGATGATGATGTTAGTCATCTAGTTGTGTCCAACTCATGGTGATTTTATGGACCAGGTGTTTTCATATCTTCCGATCTTGCACTTCTTGTTCATAAAACTACTTGGTTTTAAACATATAGTTTGACTCTTTAGTGCAAAGGTCTTCAAACTCGGCAAGTTTAAGACTTGTGGACTTCAACTCCCAGAATTCCTGAGCTAACATGACTGGAAGAGGAATTCTGGGAGTTGAAGTCCACAAGTCCTAAACCTGCCATGTTTGAAGACCCCTGCTTTAGACTTCTGACAACAGCCAACCAAACATGGCAGCTTTAAGACTTGTGGACTTTAATTCCCAGAATTCCTGAGCTATCATAACTGCAGGAGGAATTCTGGGAGTTGAAGTCCACAAGTCTTAAAGCTGTCAAGTTTGAAGACCCCTACTTTAGTGGCATTCACTGATCTGTTGCTCTCATGGGGATTTTCTTATCATGTTCACTTGCCTTTTTCTGGGACAGATACCTGTGTGTAACAGACACACATCGCAACACATGAATGGTGCTAAACCACCACAACAAATGCAAACTGGAAGTACACATCTGCGGAAGGTTTTTGCCTCACTTCCCTGTGCAGGTGGCATCACTGTGAAACATCCAATTACCGTCATAAGACTGACAATAATATTTTGCCTCATCTTCTGCTCGAACACCCGTAATCGTTAAAATAGCTCTAGAACTGTCGGTTGCCCCAGAGAATCGATCTGGAATGTCAGCAGACCTGTAGACGTGCTGATAAATCAATAGTTTGGGTGGCTCGATGGATTTCTGTTGATACCAGGACACATAGTAACCAGACATAGCACCACTGCTCCTCGTGCAGGAGATTTGGACTGTTCCTTCAAGACGTGTTAACACGGAAGCTGGTTGAGTCAGTACAAATTGGGCAGAGACCCCTTCAAGAAACAAAACAAAGGGAAGCAATGGCCTGATAAGACTTGGGGTCCATCAAAGTCAACTGAAAAGAGAAGGGAGCCCATTAACATTGTAGGAAGTTAACAGAATAACAGAAATGGAAGAGTCCTTGAAGATCTTCTAGTCCAACACTTTGCTCAAGCAGGAGACTCTATAGAAGAGGTCTCCAAACTTGGCCACTTTAAGACTTGTGGACTTCAATTCCCAGAATTCTGAGAGTTGAGGTCCACAAGTCTTAAAGTTGTCAAGTTTTGGGACCCCTGCCCTATATCATTTCAGATAAATGGTGGTCCAATCTCTTCTCAAAACCTTCAAGTGTCAGAGCCCCAAACATTGTTCCACTGATTAATTGTTCTAACCACCAGGAAATTTCTCCTTAGTTCTGGTTGCTATTTTCCTCACTTAGTTTCCATCCGTTGCTTCTTGTCCTGCCTTCGGGAGCTTTGGAAAATAGGTTGGCTCCCTCTTCTTTGTGGCAGCCCCTCAAATATCAGAACACTGCTATCATGTCACCCCTAGTCCTTCTTTTCATTAAACTGGACATACCTAATTCCTGCAACCATTCGTATGTTTCTAGCCTCCAGTCCCCTAATCATCTCTTGTAGGTTTCATCTCTTCTTGGATGAGACAGAGCAAAAGGTATAAATCCAAGGGTTTACAATTGGAAACATGTTGTCCTTTACCTGTACAGTAAGAGAAAATGAGAAAGAAGAGGACAGCTTGTGCCATGTTGAAGCTAAGGGCATAAGGGATAGCCATGTTGAGTGTCCTGTGTGCCAAGTGTTTTGGAGATATTCCTTTACTTTAAGGGCCAAGTGAGGGAAAATGCAAAATCATGCAAAGCCACTTCCTCTACATTGGTGGTTGTCATCACCCTTCATGCACACTATAAAGTTTTAGAGTGGGAAAAACACTTCGTCAACACACAGTTTCAAGGTACTAGATGGGCCAGTTAAGAAGACACACACACACAAGCTATCTAGTTGGTTTGACTTGACTATCATTTATCTGAATGAGGATTTCTCCAGACACAACTGTTAAGTTGAGCCAAGGATGGAGAAACACTGGAGTCCCAGCCGTTGGCCAAGAGTCTAAACCAAGGGTCTTCAAACTTGGCAAGTTTAAGACTTGTGGACTTCAACTCCCAGAATTCCTGAGCTAACGTTACTGGAGGAGGAGGAATTCTGGGAGTTGAAGTCCACAAGTCTTAAAGCTGTCAAGTTTGAAGACTCCTGGTCTAGACCGATTTCTAAAAGATCCTATTGGCATTGCCAACTTTTACACAAATGGTGTTATAGCAATAGCACTTAGACTTATATACCGCTTTACTCTTTCTCTCTCTCTCTCTCTCTCTCTCTCTCACACACACACACACACACACAGAGTGATGGTTATAAATGGATGAATTACTCCAGTGTTGGGGTGTGATGCTGGTTCATCTCCTCGTGGTGCACCCTGGATAGCACGGTAGTGTGAACCAAACAACTAGCAACAAGTGGCAGCCAGACTACATTGAAGAATTGGCAGTTAATGACAGTTGGCAGTCAGACATCTTTGTAGAACTCCTGGCTCTCTGAATACATGGCAACGGATAAACCACCCTGTCCTTAAAAGGCTGGGTGGACTGGATATTAACATCTGAACCACTGTAAGTCCATGTATTTATCATTTGCCAAATAAATTTCCCAAAGCACCCGAAGGCCAGACAAGGAATAATGGATGGAAACTGATCCAGGAGAGATTCAACCTGGAAATAAGGAGGAATTTCCTGATAGTGAGAACGATCAACCCAATGGAACAGAAGTTGCCTTCGGAAGGTGTGGGACCTTCATCCCTGGAGGCTTTCAAGAAGAGACTGGATTGCCAACTGTTAGAAATGGTGCCTGGGTTGGGGGTTGGATTAGATGACCTACAAGGTCCCTTTCAATTCTGTTAATCTGTTAAATCTGTTAAATAAATAAACTCCAGTGTTCTGTTGTTTTTGTTTTATTCAACCCAGTGGTGGGATTCAAAATTTTTTTACTACTGGTTCTGTGGGTGTGGCTTGGTAGGCATGGAAGGGGAAGGTTACTAGAAAATCCCATTCTCTCCCCAGCCCTCTAACTTGCTTTCCAGCTCTTTTCTCCTGTGCAGGGCAACAAAAGAAGACCCAGCTGATCAGCTGGGACTCAGGAGGCAGAGAATAGATGGGGCAGGGCCAGTCACAGGTGGTATTTGCCGGTTCTCCGAACTACTCAAAATTTCCGCTACTGGTTCTCCGAACTACCCATAATTTCTGCTACCGGTTCTCCAGAACTGGTCAGAACCTGCTGAATACCACCTCTGATTCAACCCCTACCTTTCCCTTTCTTCCTCAGTCTTTTGGTCAACTTTTCTACCCCATCAGAAAATTTGCAGATCATAGCAATAATTCTTAGATTTATATACTGCTTCATAGCACTTTATATAGCATTCTTTGAGCAGTTTACAGTGTCAGCATATTGTCCCCCAACAATCTGGGTCCTAATTTTACCCACCTCGGAAGGATAGAAAGATGAATCCACCTTGAGCCAGTCAGGATTGAACTCCAAGCTGTGGGCAGAGTTAGCCTGCCATACTGCATTCTCACCACTGTGCCACCACGGTTCCTGCACCATCGTGGCTGCTAACTGTTTCTATATCTCCTCCTTCTCAGTGTACCAACTGGAGTCATCAGTGAACATGACTACTAATGCATCCCAATTGTCAAGAAATATTTGAGTGAGCATTTTGAGTATAAATTGAGTATCTTGCTAAAGCTGACCCAGACCACCTTTCAAACAAACTGAGGAACATTTTGGAGCTCTTCTTGATGTCTCCATCTGAAGAATGGAAAGCCAAGAAGATTGCAGATTGCTGGAGAAATATCTGGACCAGGAAAGGTAGGAAGTCCAAGAAGGAACATTATTGAACAGACCAAGTAGAGTAGAAAGGAAGGAAGTACATTCAGAGTGGTGAGTAGTCCTGTCTTATATGACATTGGATTGCTGGTCTGGTCTTCTCTGAAGATCTTTTGTTGGATTATATGGACTTCCTCATTCATGTGGTGCAAGCCATTCTCCATTGCTCAATAGAATAACATCTGGATTCGGTTTCTGGTTGTTCTTCCTTATCCAGCCTACCAAAAGGCTTAGACAATCTTCAAGAGTAGGAATTATTCCTGGGAACTGGATAGTGATGAGTAGAAGAGATGGAGGTCAATAGACATGCCCCAACAGCTTCATCTGGATATCAGATAATATGAGGAACAACCTAGAATGAATTCATGCTGCAGTCATCAACATATAATCTCATAGCACCACCTTCTGGATGTTCCTTAAAAGAAGAGATCAGAAAACACTGTAAAATACTGGTGGTTTCTCAGAAGGTCTTTAAGACCTGGGCTAGCTTGTTCTCCCAGGAATAGTGGTTGGAAGGTTAGGGAAGCTTGTGAGTTATTGTGATTAATGTTGATGGTTGCTATGTTTTATTTTTCTTCTGTTTTGTTATGTTAGGATTTGCTTGATGTATTTGATCTGTGCTCAAACAACAATGTTTGTATGCATTGTTAGGGCCATATAAGAAGAATTTATAAACAAATATAGTCAATAGATAAAAGATCCTATTTGATTGCAGCGTTTGGAGGTTCCACCTGCATGATAGTTGATTGAGAAAATTCCTAACAGAACAATGAACCAATGGCACAACTTACCTTCAGAAATCGTAGATGCTCCATCATTGGAGGCTTTTAAGAAGAGACTGGGCAGCCATTTATTTATTTGATTTATTTGATTTGTCAATCACTTACAAGAAAATAGGTATAAGTATGTACATAGTTATGAATACATGAAATGGGTACATATAAGAAAAGAATAGGACAGGGACGGTAGGCATGTTGGTGCGCTTATGCACGCCCCCTACAGATCTCTTAGGAAAGGGGTGAGGTCAATAGTAGACAGTCTAAGGTTAAGGTTTTTGGGGTTTGGGGAAGAAACCACAGAGTCAGGTCGAGTATTCCAGACATTGACCACTCTATTGCTGAAGTCGTATTTCCTGCAATCAAGTTTGGTGCAGTTAACCTTGAGTTTGTATCTATTGTGTACTCTTGTATTGTTATGGTTGAAGCTGAAGTATTCATTGACAGGTAAGTCATTGCAATGTATGATTTTATATACCATACTTAGATCAGACCGAAGATGGCATAATTCAAGGTTTTCTAGGTCTAGAATTTCAAGTCTGGTGGCATAAGGTATTCTACAACGAGTAGAGGAGTGGAGAACTCTTCTTGTGAAATATTTCTGGATTTTCTCAACTGTGCTAATATCAGATACGTAATGTGGGTTCCAGACAGATGAACTGTATTCGAGTATTGATCTAGCACATGTTTGTCTCAAGTGGTGTAGGGTCTCCTGCTTGAGCAGGGGGTTGGACTAGAAGACCTCCAAGGTCTCTTCCACCTCTGTTGTTCTGTTAAATGGCTACAGCCTTCAAAGAGACTGTGAAGAACACAGGGCAGAAATTCTGTGTTAAATGAGACATAGTCATACTTCAGTTGATCCCTTTCCTTCTGCCAACCATGAAGTCCCAGTCCAATTTCTGTGTCCTTCTAGAATTCAAATGCCACGATATCCCCAAGAGTCTAAAAGAGAATAGTGCCAACAGAAGAAGAACCTGACAGCTTGAGAAGGCTAAGAGGAACCAAGAACATTATTTCACACATTTGCAAGTCGTGCATATCAGAGATCACCTGCTGCAAAGTTTTTGTTCAGCTCTTCAATGGGGTTGTATCATTGTGCGGTTGTCAGCACTTGCAAAATACAGGCAATAATAATTGGCTTCATCCTCTGCCTGCAGATTGGAGATGGTTAACACGGCAGATGTTTTAGAGTTTTCAATAGAACCGGAGAATCGTTCTGGGATTCCAGAGGCTCTGCGGCTGTCACCATATATAAGGAGTTTAGGGGCATTTCCAGGTTTTTGTTGATACCAGGAAGAATCCCCTGCATCAAGGGTTCCACTGCTTATAGAACAAGTGATTCGGATTGTCCCTCGAAGAGATCCAGCCACAGATTCTGGTTGATTCATGACAACTTGGGAAAAAGTCCCTGAAAGACAACAAAGATGACAGGAAAGACACTATCAGCATCATCTCCATTTCAATCAGAAGAAATGGGGGGTAGGAGCAGAAATTAGGGGATGATCTCTGAATGATCAGTAGATGGAGGAAGGCTACAGTCACAGCAGTTTTAGTAGAAATTCCAAGACATAAGTTACCCATAAAAGAGGAGGAGACGATGAGAAGAAGACACAGCCAAGCCATGGTTGGAGGTGGGGGTCAGAAGTGAATTGTCTGCAGATCCATCTGTCCTCTCTGCTCTTAAGCCTTTGGCCAGTGGGGAATTCAAATTCATGCAAATGATCTTCCTGCTCATTGGAATCATCCTGAGATATCAAAGCCTGCTTCAGATAAGAGGAAAGGCCTTCCCTTGAAGGTTCCTTCCTGCCTGAGCAGGGGTTGGACTAGAAGACCTCCAAGGTCCCTTCCAACTCTGTTATTCTCTTTGGGGATCATGATATGTTGATGCAGCTTTTGAAGGCACTATCCTGTTTGGCTGAGCGAGAACATTTGGAAAGGACTTCAGCTCACCTGAGGTGTAGAAAGCGTGTGTGTGAAAATTGTCCTCATTTTATGTCCTTCATCCTTCCTTCTTCAGTGTGAGACAGACCCCTCTCAGCTTTTTAGGGAAATTGTGACTTACTTCAGGGATGTTAGGAATGACAACCATCTATGTTGGATCACAAGTTCATGTTTTCCTGAAAAATTGTTGTGCACATCTGACGGGATCTCCAAGAGTTGACAATAATCCAGTTCAGAGCCCACATGAACTGCTAAGATTGGAGCTGATGCCCCGCCATAATATAAATAGGAAGCACAATCCATTTATTTATTTCTTTAAATTGATTAATATTCAAACTCTTTCCCATGCATTCTGTTATATTTTGATTCTTTTTCTGTTTTCTGCCCCTTGAGAAAGGAAATAACACATTTTCTCATCATTACTGACAGCCTGAATAACAAGCCTTCTTAAACTAGAACTCTGTGGAGTAAATTTTCAGAATAAGTTTTGAAAACATGGCAATCCTGACCTTTGCTGGTTATTTCTCTCAAGTCTCAAGATACTTTTCAGGGTGCTGGGCAAAGCAGATGCCAAGTTTCTCTTTGTCACAATATAGGAGAAGCATAGTGACCTACATCAAATGGAAATAGCCTGTTTAAATTTATTTTTTCATGACCCTAAAGGAGGTGAAGGAGAAGGAAGAATGAGAAAATAAGGGAACGTAGTTAGGACCAGAGGTGGAATTCAGTAGGTTCTGGAGAACTGGTACGGAAATTTTGAGTATTTCGTAGAACCAGCAAATCCCACCTCTGACTGGAGATTTTACAGTATCTTTCCCTGCCACACCCACCAAGCCACGCCCACAGAAACGGCAGGAAAAATTTTTGAATATCACCACTGGTTAAGACCCTAACCCTAGACCTAACTCTAACCCTATAAAACCGTAGATTTTTAAAAGAAACAATCGCCTAATGTTTAAGACCAACAAAAGCAATGAAGGAGAGTTCAGTTATAGACAATGTGAGAGGGACTGAAGTTGCTCAAGGAGAGAGAATTGGAAGAATTATTGACAAGGCCAGAAAAATGAGTGGAGCTTTTAAAAAGTCTCTTATTTTGCTTATGTTTCTGATGAGGGCACTGCTGATCCCAGGAGCTGTATTAATCTCCAATATTTCCACTCATTTTGTTAACAACAAATCCTGACTCTTTCTCTGTGGGATGCTGAAAGAGAAGGGGCACGATTAAGGAGAACCTGGACCAAAAGACCTGAAAGGAAGCAAAGAGAGAGTTTCGGTCCAAGCGGTGTAATTCCAAACGGGAGAGAAACATTAGATGTGAAAGGGAAGAGCGAAGGACTCCAAAGAAGCTTCTCTGATCAGAATTGATCCATAAGATCGTGAGCGTCCCAGATCAGAAGGGTTGATGTTAGAAAACAAAACTTTTCCATCACTATGGCAGTGGACCAGTGGTGGGATTCAATTTTTTTTACTACTGGTTATCTGGGCAGGGCTTAGTGGGTGTGGCTTGGTGGCGTAGAGAAGGATACTGCAAAGTCCCCCTTCCCTCCCCACCCACTAACCTGCTTTCCAGCTCCATTCTCCTGTTCAGGGCAACCAAAGGAGACCCAGCCGATCAGTTGGGACACAATGGGAGGTTGGGAATAGATGGTGGCGGGGCCAGTCAGAGGCGGGATTTGCTGGTTCTCCGAACTACTTAAATTTCTGCTACAGGTTCTCCAGTACAGGTCAGAACCGGCTGAATGCCCCCTTTGCAGTGGATAGAAAAGGAGGAGACATGGCTAGGTTATAGTTGGAATGTGGGATAAGGATCCACAATATGGCTGTTCATCTGGGTGAATCTCTATGTTAAATGATTCATAATCCATAATTCAACAGATCCTTTTCCTTCCACCCACCATGAAATCCCGGACCGATTATGACATCTTCTGGAATTCAGATGCCATCAAATCTCCAAGAGTCTAAGTGGCTGTGTCAGCAAGGAGGAAGCAGCTGAGAATCTGAGAAGGCTAAGAGGAACCAAGAAGAAGATGTCACACATTGGCTAGTCATGCATAATAGACATCACAAGCTACAAGGTTTTTGTTCAGCTCTTCAGTGGGATTGTATCACTGTGTACTTGCCACCACCTGCATAAGAGAGGCAATAATAATCGGCTTCATCCTCTGCCTCAATATCGGACATGCTTAACACAGCAGATGTTCTAGAGTTTTCAACAGAACCGGAGAATCGTGCTGGGATTCCAGAGGCTCTGCTGCTGTCACCATATATAAGGAGTTTGGGGGCATTTCCAGGCTTCTGTTGGTACCAGGAGGAATACCCTGATCCAATTGTTCCAGTGCTTATAGTACAAGAGATTTGGATTGTCGCTCCAAGAGATCCAGACACAGACGCTGGTTGGTTCAGGACAAACTGGGAAAAACCTCCTGGAAGAAAGTAAAGATGAACAGGAAAGACTCAATAAATACAATGTTCACTTAAGCAAGAGAGACAGATGTGGTAGGAACAGAAATGTGAAAGTCAAAATAGAGGAGAAACCAATTCTCTGAATTGTTAGGAGAGGGGAAAGACTCTACGTCATAGCCATTTTTAATAGAAATCCCAAGTCATCAATTACCCATAAAGTAAGTGGAGAGGATGAGAAGTGACACCCAAGCCATGGTTGGAGATGGGATCAGGATTGATTCCTCTGACGATCCAGCTGCCCTCTCTGCTCTTAAGCCTTTGGCCAGTGGGGAATTCAAATTCATGCAAATTCATGCTGCTTATCAGTTCCTCCTCAAATACGAGAGCCTGCTTCAGGTGAAAAGAAAAACCACCCTGTGAAGGTTCTTTCTCTTCAAGCATTAAGATTTGCTGGTGCAGCACAACTTCCTGCTTTGGCTGAGTGAGAACTTTTGGGAAGCACTTCAGAGCAACTGCGGGTGATAAAGCTTGCATGAGAAATGTCCTCACTTACTCTCCCTGATCCATGTTAGTTCATGCCAACCCTAACCCTAACCCCTCAGAGCTCCTCAGGGAAATTGTGGCCCATTTTAGAGGTATTGGGAAGAACAACTGTTAGGTCACAAGTTTATGATTTCCAGAAATCCTGCAATGCTACAATGCTCATCAGAGTAGACAAAAAATAAAAAATAAATCAGTTCAGAGGCTACATGTGCTTACATGCCCCGCCACCATGATACAAGACAACCAGGACCAAAATCTTGAAAGGAAGCAAAGTGTAAAGAACAATTCCCACCAAGGAACTGTAATTTGAAAGGGGAGAGATACGTTAGATCTGAATGGGGAGAGTGACGGACTCAGAAAAACCGCCCCAAACAGAAATGATCAATAAGAATCAAAAAGTGAGTGTCCAGATCAGAAGGTGGATAAGTAGAAGAGGAGATGTAAACCAGCCCAAAGCTGGAAAGTGGGCTAAAGGTGGACAATATGCCTGAGATCTCCAAATAGACCATCATGCGAAGTTTTCTGGTTCATCTTTATGTAAGTCATGCAGTCATAAGTCAACTGATCCCATTCCACCCACCTGCCATAAAGTCCCAGTCCAATTGCAGCATCCTTCTAAAACTCAGAGGTCATCACATCCCCAAGAGTCTAAAATAGAATGACAAGAGTGAGGAAACACCTGACAGTGGGGGAAGGCTAAGAGGAACCGAGAACAATAGTCACACATTTGCAAGTCGTGCATATCGGACATCACCTGCTGCAAGGTTTTTGTCCAACACTTCAGTGGGATTGTAGCACTGTGTACTCGCCACCACCTATATAATACAGGCAATAATAATCGGCTTCATCCTCTGCCTGAAGATTGGAGATGGTTAACACAGCAGATGTTTTAGAGTTTTCAATAGAACCAGAGAATCTTTCTGGGATTCCAGAGGCTCTGCTGCTGTCATCATATATAAGGAGTTTGGGGGCATTTCCAGGTTTCTGTTGATACCAGGAAGATTCCTCTGCATCAAGGGTTCCACTGCTTATAGAACAAGTGATTCGGATGGTTGCTCCAGGAGATCCAGACACAGATTCTGGTTGAGTCAGGACAACTTGGGAGAAAGTCCCTGAAAGGAGGAATGGGAAGGAAAGCATAGTTTTGAACTAGAAAAGCAGAATTTTAAAAAAACTAAAGTGGAAGAGAAACAAAACCATAAAGGAGAAAATCCCTTTGTAAGCAATGTAAGAATGTTTGCAGAGTTCAAAGAGACAAAATTGGAAGAACTGTTGACAGTGCCAGAAAATGAAGATTTTAAAGGGTTCTCTTAGCTTGCTCGTATATCATTTCTAAGGTGTTACGAATTCCATGAATTTCTAATTTTTCTGCTCCTTTTGATATAGAGATTCTCACTCTTTCTCTAAATGATGCTGAATGAGAAGGGGGCTGATTCAAAACAACCAGGGCCGAAATCTCAAAAAAAAACAAAGAATAAAGGACATTTTCCACCAAGGAGGTGCAATTTCAAAGAGGAGAGAAAGGTTAGATTGAAAAAGGAAGATTGATGGACTCAGAAGAAGCTTCCCTGAACAGAAACGATCAATAAGAACCAAAAAGTGGGTGTCCAGATCAGAAGGTGGATAAGATCAGGAGAAGAGAAGGCCAATCCATAGTAGGAATGTTGCATATATGTTGCTCAAATTTGGGATATTATGTGAAGTACATTGAGTGGATCTGAATATTAAATGAGATGTACTCACAGGTCAACTGATCCCATTCCATCTACCCACTATAAAGTCCCAGTCCAGTTGCAGCATCCTTCTGAAACTCAGATATCATCACATCCCCAAGAGTCTAAAACAGAGTGACACGAGTGAGGAAACACCTGACAGTTGGGAAGGATAAGAGGAACCAAGAACAATATGTCACACATTTGCAAGTCATGTATATCGGACGTCACCTGCTGCAAGGTTTTTGTTCAGCTCTTCAATGGGGTTGTATCATTGTGCAGTTGTCAGCACTTGCAACATACAGGCAATAATAATTGGCTTCATCCTCTGCCTGAAGATTGGAGATGGTTAACACGGCAGATGTTTTAGAGTTTTCAATAGAACCGGAGAATCGTGCTGGGATTCCAGAGGCTCTGCTGCTGTCTTCAGATATAAGGAGTTTGGGGGCATTTCCAGGTTTCTGTTGATACCAGGAAGAATCCTCTGCATCAAGGGTTCCACTGCTTATAGAACAAGTGATTCGGATGGTTGCTCCAGGAGATCCAGACACAGATTCTGGTTGAGTCAGGACAACTTGGGAGAAAGTCCCTGAAAGACAACAAAGATGACAGGAAAGACTCTATCAGCACCATCTTCATTTCAATCAGAAGAAATGTGGGGTAGGAACAGAAATAAGGAAATGGATCTCTGAATGATCAGTAAATGGAGGAAGGCTACAGTCACAGCAGCTTTAGTAGAAATCCCAAGACATAAATTACCCATAAAAGAGGAGGAGACGATGAGAAGGAGACACAGCCAAGCCATGGTTGGAGGTGGGGGTCAGAAGTGAATTGTCTGCAGATCCATCTGTCCTCTCTGCTCTTAAGCCTTTGGCCAGTGGGGAATTCAAATTCATGCAAATGATCTTCCTGCTCATTGGAATCATCCTGAGATATCAAAGCCTGCTTCAGATAAGAGGACAGGCCTTCCCTTGAAGGTTCCTTCCTGCCTGAGCAGGGGTTGGACTAGAAGACCTCCAAGGTCCCTTCCAACTCTGTTATTCTCTTTGGGGATCATGATATGTTGATGCAGCTTTTGAAGGCACCATCCTGTTTGGCTGAGCGAGAACATTTGGAAAGGACTTCAGCTCACCTGAGGTGTAGAAAGCGTGTGTGTGAAAATTGTCCTCATTTTATGTCCTTCATCCTTCCTTCTTCAGTGTGAGACAGACCCCTCTCAGCTTTTTAGGGAAATTGTGACTTACTTCAGGGATGTTAGGAATGACAACCATCTATGTTGGATCACAAGTTCATGTTTTCCTGAAAAATTGTTGTGCACATCTGACGGGATCTCCAAGAGTTGACAATAATCCAGTTCAGAGCCCACATGAACTGCTAAGATTGGAGCTGATGCCCCGCCATAATATAAATAGGAAGCACAATCCATTTATTTATTTGTTTAAATTGATTAATATTCAAACTCTTTCCCATGCATTCTGTTATATTTTGATTCTTTTTCTGTTTTCTGCCCCTTGAGAAGGGAAATAATACATTTTCTCATCATTAGTGACAGCCTGAATAACAAGCCTTCTTAAACTAGAACTCTGTGGAGTAAATTTTCAGAATAAGTTTTGAAAACATGGCAATCCTGACCTCTACTGGTTATTTCTCTCAAGTCTCAAGATACTTTTCAGGGTGCTGGGCAAAGCAGATGCCAAGTTTCTCTTTGTCACAATATAGGAGAAGCATAGTGACCTACATCAAATGAAAATAGCATGTTTAAATTTATTTTTTCATGACCCTAAAGGAGGTGAAGGCCAAGGAAGAATGGGAAAATAAGGGAACGTAGGTAGGACCAGAGGTGGAATTCAGCAGGTTCTGACCATTTCTGCAGAAATTTTGAGTAGTTCGGAGAACCAGCAAATCCCACCTCTGACTGGAGATTTTACAGTATC